>JAEQBH010005384.1:0-180138 GCA_016808115.1 Tetrastigma voinierianum | reverse complement strand
CTTATATGGAGCAACCTGAGGTTTGTTGCTCGAGGAGAAAAGGAGGTTTATCAATCTTCCAAATGTCTTTGTATGGTTTGAAATGAGTTCGATGCGTGGTTTGGTAAATTCAGCCAAGTCGTTGAGAAATTTGGCATGCAGAAGAGTAAATATGATCACTCCGTCTTCTACAAGAATTCCAGTTCAGGTATCATTCTATTGGTAGTGTATATAGATGATATTGTTATCACTAGGAATGACTAAAGGTATCTCATCTCTTAAGTCATTTCTTCAGAGCCAATTCCATACAAAGGACTTAAGGATGCTAAGATACTTCTTAGGCATTAAAGTTATGGGAAGCAAACATGGAATCTTCTTATATCAAAGGAAATATGTCAAGCGATGTAATGCGGCGGAAAATTGAGGGCCAAACCCGTACGGTTCTCTATGGTTCGATAATTGCCTAGAAAAGGTGAAAGCGTTTGAGATCTGAGAGATATAGAAGACTAGTTGGGAAGCTTAATTACCTTACAATCACTCGTTTTGATATTGCCCACTCATTCAATGTTGTGAGCCAGTACACGTCTTCTCCAATAGTTGATCATTAGGCTATTGTAGAGCAGATTCTATGTTACTTGAAAAGAGCCCCGAGACGTGGTATTTTATATAGTAATCATTGACATAATAGACTTGAGTGTTTCCTGGATCTTTGATTGGCGAGGATGCGAGGAGAGACGAGGTCGCTCTGATTAGCATCGTTTGTTGGAAGGAATTTAGTCTCATGGAACAGTAAGAAACAAAGTGTTGTCTCGATCTAGTGCCGATCTGAATATTGACGTGGCGAAGTCGCATTATGTGAGATCATTCCATCGACTCTTGATGATCGGCGATAGACACCGATGCAATGAACTCTAGTGTGACAACGATTTGCCCGCTTATGGTGCTTCTAATCCAATATTCCATGAATGAATTAAGCATATTGAGATAGCACATATTCGTTTAGATGAGAAGATCTGTTCGGGCAGTTTACGGGATATGTAGCGGAAACGATTAGGTAAATATATTTAAGCTCTAAATGGGGACCAGGGTAAGTTATTTATGTATGAGTTAGGCGTAGTTAATATCATCGCTCCCGGCTGAGAAGAATGTATAGTATGCCTCACTTTTACATATAGAGTTGTAATCTATTAGGAAACTTGTCTTATAAAGTTGTAATCAATTAGGAAGGATTAGATTGGCTTTTGTATATATATATTCACAATGAATTCAGTAAACACACAAGAATTCATTCCTCGATTCTTTTGCCTTTCTTTCTACAACACACATTGGAGTGGGAAGCAATCGGACAGTGACTACATGTAAATACACTCTTTAAGATCCCCGTGAAGGAAAGCATTATTAACATCCATCGGATGTAATGGCCAATCATTGGAAGTAGCAAGAGCTAGGATGTAGAGTCTTCTTCTTAGGTTGTGCTTGATGCTCGAATCATGTCTTGGCTTCTTGATACAATGGAGACACATATCGTCACCAACTTGCGGGCTCATCGCCCCGCTCAATCCATGTGGAATTATTTGAAAAAGGTTTATCATCAAGATAATGATGCTCGTCGCTTTCGATTGGAACATGCGGTTGCCATGTTTCCACATGGTAGTCTTTCCATCCAAGACTACTATTCGGCATTTTTTACTCTTTGGCATGAATATACTAATTTGGCTACAATAGATGCTCCAATTGTTGCTCTTTTGACTATTCAAAATCTTCACAAGACTAGCCAATGTGATCATTTTCTTATGAAACTATGCCCGGAATATGAATCAATTCACTCCTCTCTCTTGAGCAGATCTCTATTCCTCTCTGATGTTGTTTGGTGAGTTACTTCTGAAACGTCTTAGTACTTTCGAGCTATTCGTGAAATCTCATGGCGTTTAAAACAACCTTTATGGCTTATCTTGCGAAAGTCTTGGATCACACCTTCTAAAAATGCTTGATGTTTCTTGCCAAAATATGGACATATTGTTGGCAATTGTCTTAAAAAAAATATTGTTCTTATTGCAAGAAAAAATGTCATATTATCAAAGAATGTCGTATCTACCCCAATCGTCTGCCAACGGCTGCCTTACGTTGTTCCTCGACAACGACCTGTAACACATGGCTCTTCACCAGTGCTTCCTCGATCTTACACCTCTGGCAACTTCTTGAACCCTTGAAGTAGTGCGGCATATACTTCAGGCTGGCGTATCTACGATGGGGTTTCAAGGTAAAATTAGACTCGGTATGGAGAATCGGGAGCCCCCGTCAAATGGCCGAATACTCAGCGGCTAAATACCGTGTTATTTTATCTTTGGCAATCGCCGTGATGCGCCAAATGCAGTTCTTTGTCGATCGCTATTGTTGGAAATGCCTCTTCTACCTTTACTGATGTGTTTCTTGCTCCTCAGCTTTCCGATCCTTGTATGTTGGTGATAAGTTCATAACAATGGCCCATTTCATTGGCACGGATGGTTGTTGTGCAGGACCAGGTAACAGGGGAGGCAATCGCGAAGGAACCTAAAGTGGGGCGCTTGTTTCCACTATTTTTACATGTTCCATCTCTATCTCTAGTTTCTTCTATTAAGTTTTTTGCTTGTAATAATGTTAATGGTTCGAGTATGGTGTGGCATCGTCGTTTAGGCCATCCTAATTCTCATGTGTTGAACTCTAGCTTTCTTGGTCATAAAGAACATTCTTCTTTATCTCTTGAGTGTGATTCTTGTAAACTTGTAAGCTGAGCTCTTCCATTTCAGCTGCGTACTAGCATTAGAGCTTCTCATTTGCTGATCTTATCCATAGTGATGTTTGGGGACCTTCCTCAGTTGGTTCACATGAAAATTTTAAATACTATGTGATTTTCATTAATGATCATAACAGATTCACTTAGCTTTATTTTCTTTGTTCTAAATATGAGGTTTTAAATACTCATAGTTTTGTGTATTTTGAAATCAATCTCTTTATTGAATATCTAAGATATACATATTATGATGATAAATGTGTAGTTCAAGCATTCTTGTTGCAGGAACATCATCCATAAAGCTCATGTTATAACTGCTCGACAAATGAAGTAGATGAACGCAAAAATTGTCACCTTCTTGATGTAGTACGTACTCTCTTGTTAGAATCTTCTGTTGCTTCCATGTTCTGGGTTGAGGCTCTAAGGACTGCTACTCACTTGTGATTAATCATTTACCGTCCCAAGTTTTACACATGGAAATAAATATGGATAGCAAAGTTGTTTGTTGACATGTATTAGAACCTAGGGCTCAAATTTGAGGAGTTTATGGGAAAGAATTTCAAGCAATTTAGACAGCTCACATAAGGCAGCGGGCTGAGTTTTTGGAAACACGCACTTAGAGGGCATGTGGGGTGACAATGCCCACTGGGAGGAGGAGTGGGCCGTAGGCATCCACGAGTCCGGTGGCGAACCTTGGAGTGTGAAGCACAGCGCCAGGTCGGTGTTCTTTACCTTACTATTTTGTATGCGCGCGCTGTGGATATACGTGAAACATGTAATTTCAGGCAAGCTGCGGGTGCGCCTTGACCACGAGAGTCCTTTCATCTAACTGTGGTGCCATCTCCATTGTTTGTAGGTTTAAATTTTGTTGAAAGATCTAGGGTTTCCATGATTTTTGAGTTTCTTGATTTCTTGTGAGGTATTATGCGTCATGATTCCTCCTTTGACTTCCTAATAGGTAGTTTAGCAAATAAAAAAAAAAAGCTGTTCGAAGCGCGATGAGATGGCGGAATATGTCAAATCGAACGTTGGGCGATGTTGACAACGATGAATGACGATTCGATCTCGATGATCGAAGTCGCATCATTCAGTTCGGTTCCTCGCGTGGTTCAAAACGATTGGATGGGACCGATGCCGTCTCTTCTCGATTATCATTCATCATGATGAAATAACTGCCGGTTGGATCGTCTTCGCCGGATTTAGGATTTGATGAATATTGATTGTTATAAAGATATATCTTCACGTATCTCTTGTTTGTCGTAAAAATGTTTCGCGATCGGAGGAAACAAAGATCGATCACCAATATTTGTTTGCTATGGACCGCCAAAGAACGTTACGTGGTATTGTTCTGTGTTGCCGCGCGATGGGATCATGTCAGAGATAAATGAAATAAACAGAAGACAGATAAGCGATGAGAAGATTCTCTTCAAGAACCTTTTCCTGGATCAGATTAACCTGAGTCCATGATGTATGGTGAGTTTTGGAACATGTCTGTCTTCTGATAACGCTGGGATATGGCAGAAATTTCCCATCGCTATACGCCCAGATAGAGCAGACTTATAATTAGTCAATCTGGTAAAGTTAAGGAAACTCTGATTATAAAAATAATTAGTTATGAAGTACAAAACTAAGGGCCCGAGCTTAGAGGTTGTTTCTTACTACCGTAACTGGACGCTATAGTCTGGCCCATGTCCCAGCTCGAATCGGATCGGTTGCTCATATAGCCTCATTAATGAAGACGTCGAGATAATCAAGAATTGGAGTTCTGGCAGATGAATTATTTAAGTTCCCGACTATAAGAACCGCTAAAGTCTTTATCTACTCAGGTGCTGATATTGTCAAGTTAGGTAAGCCCAGAATACATGCATATCTTCGTCCCACGAATAGGTCATTGATTACGGGCCTGCATACCACATAAGACTATTCTCTACCTTTCAATCCAACCCATCATCTTCCACTATCACTTTGGCAGATGGATCATAGTAGTGTTTTTAGGTCAAGCACAATCTTTCTTACTCCATCTATTCCTCTCTCATCCGTTTTGAGTTTACCAAATTTCTCCTTTAATTTGATTTATGTGAATAAAGCGGCCGTATATTGTTCGTGTCTCATTTTTCTTGATTCTTATGCGCCCGGGATGCAGGCAAAAGCAGTTATAGGTAGGGCGTGAGTCTGAGGGTCTTTACATTCTTGATCTAAGCTCTGAGACTTGTCTGCTTACGATACGGAAATGTAGCGCCTTTGAGACCCATTGTTGGTTGTATCATCCTTCTCTTCCCTTGTTCGAGCGACCACGGTTTCCAAGTTTATCGTTGTTGGATTGAGTCTGTCGATTTCTGGCTTATCATCGCCTTAGTTCTAGTCCCGAGTCAATAAACGAGCTAGTGCTTCATTTGAGTTAGTCCATTCAGATATGTGGGGTATGCGTCCGATTGTGTCCCCAATTAGATTCCAATACTTTGTAACCTTTGTCAATGATTATTCATGAATGGTTATATTCGATGAAAAAGCGTTCTAAGGTATTTTCTCACTTTTCGTGCCTTTATTGTTGGTCGCGCTCGATTTCATGTTTAATTGATGTTTTGAAGTGATAATGCTAATAATATCTTTCATATGATTCAGTCATTCATGCTTCAAATGGCGTCGCCGTGAACTTTGCTTTGTGTTGTCTGGCGCTTGAGGAATAAGTTGGCTGCGGAAGAATAGACACCTTGAAAATGTCAGAGCTCTATTATTTCAAATGCACGTGACCAAACATTTCTAGGTCGATGTTGTTTCCACAGCTTGCTTTTTGATTAACCGGATGCCTTCCTCATTCTTGAATTAGGACACTCCGTATCACATCCCTTTCCCAAATAAACCTCTATTTCCTATTGAGCCTCAAATATTTGGGTGTACCTCTAAACTCAATCCCAAGTCTTTGCAATGTATCTTTCTTGGTTATTCTCGGGTTGAGGGATCGATGTAGCGTCTGATCTTGAATGAGTATCTTAAATACTCATTTTATCCCTATGTTTTATCAAGATATTTAGTATTTTTTATGTTAAATAAGTGTCATAATGCTCTAAATATTAATCTTTACAATTAGGTCAACTATTTGGTAGAATTGCACAAAAATGAGCAAAAAAGCCCAAAAAATAAGCAAATTACACATCACGACATGACTCTTTGTATTTGGATGTTTTATTTTACAAAGATGATCCCAAATGGCTACAATCTTTATATGGATGGATGGGTGACTTCCCAAGTTTTCCAAGGAGACCTTATTCACTAAATTTGGACTTCAAATGATCAAGTTGTGACTCTTGGAAGTTGAAAGAAGAAAAGAAGAGAGCTCAAAAGTGACCAGTTTGAGCATTTTGTAAATTCAGTCTTTATCATTATTTCTAAAGTGTTCTTTCTGGCCATATCTTGTAGATTCTACACTTCAAGGGCTTTGCAATGGTACCAAGAACACCAAATTTGGTCCGACGAAATTATACAAATTGCGTCTATGGTGACAACAAATGTGTTAGCGACGAAGAGTGTCGCGGCGAACCATAAGAACAACAAACGAAAATCTACCAATTCGTCGAGACAAAGGTCTCATGGCCCAGCAACACATACGACCCATATCAGCTGTTTTCAAAGACCTATATAAGAGGGGACACATTCTAAGGTTCGGGGGATGGACAAGAGAGGACCAAATTGGCCCTTTGGGGTTGGAGATCAGATCTTTTGAGGGAGAAAACCCTCCCTAGAGTTTCTCCCCTCTTGTTCTTGAATGAGCAACACTTTGGGACCAGAGAGGAGGCTTGGTAGCAGCCCTTAAACTTGGGAGAAGGACTAAATTTAGTGAAGATTACATGGCGTAGTGTTTCTTCTTTCTCTTTCATGTTTTTATCTAAGATTTGTGATGTGCCGAGCCTCTGTATGTTTAATTCTTAATCTAGGTTTGGTTGTATATTGAACATGAGTTTTATATTTATTTGTTAATTTTCCGTTTTCTATTGTTTCCACCTGTGAATGCCTCTATTGATTCATACTTGGTTTTTATTTACATATTAATTTCTATATTCATCTGATAAGGTAGTGGTTCTGCGAGATCTGAGAAGGAGAAAAAAACTAGACATAGATTAATGACCTAATTAGCCTAGTAGTGTAGAAATTAGCGGAAGTGGAAGTGTGAGACTTTTGGATCTTAAAGCATCTCTAATGCTTGGGGTTGGCGAGAAACGAGACCTAATGTTAGTTGGTAGGTTGGTAGATCCTAAGAGAGAGGATTATAATTAAATTGAGCTGGAATTAGATGTTGAGCTTCCTCAGATAATAGTGGAACTTTGATCGAGATATAGTAGGATTGTCGATTGCACTAAATGCAGTTTTATCATCTCTTAGAATCACTTGGTTACTTTTTTGATCTTTATTAGATTTGAATTTGGTAATTTAGTTTAAATTCTATTTGACCTCATCTTCGACCATTTAGATATTAAAGAGGTATTTTAATTTTGGTACTTAGAATCCCCATTTTCCCTGTAAATTGATATATGTACATCTTGTACACTTTATTACTTGAGAAGCGTATACTTGCGCAGAATAGGCACTTTATTGCATATTTTATTTATATATCACATTTACGCCTATCATCTTCGCAGGTACTTAGTTTATGCTAATGTCACATTTCTTAAGAATGTACATTTCTCTGTCTCAGATCCACACTAGTCGGGAAGGAGGAGCCTAGTTATGAAAAGTGCTTGAGGCAGCAGGCCTGAGCATGAGGCGCCTTGTAACAGGCGATGCCTGCTTTGGCTAGGCGACACTCATTCGAAGACAACAACCATTTAATGGCGTAAAGCTCTCTCGGGCATGCCACCAGTAGGATCAAACCTCTGAAGTATGTTTTTGGTTATCTTCCTTCTCTTCTTTTCTCCTTCGGGTACATGACATTTCGTGCCCTTTTTTTTTTTTTGAGGTGTCCTCTCTAGGTCAACGACATCGTTTTAGATAGGCGTTTGGACTATCGTCGGAAGAGGCCAAAGCGATGTCATTTTGGACTTTGTTGCAAAAAAAAAAAAATAGAGCACTCGTGAATGTGATGAAAAAAGAAGAAGATCGAAACTATCGAGGCATTGAGGAGATCTTACTTGAAGGGTCTTGAAAACATACCTAGAGGCTTGCAAAAAAGAAAATCGTCCCAGCCCCTTGTACAAGAAGAGAAGAAGAAAAAACCCTAGAAAGAGCCAAGATATAGCAAAAATATTTGCGAAAAATAAAAACTATAAAAATAATAGAAGCAACATAAAAATGATTATATATATATATATATATATATATATATATATATATATATATATATATAAAATATAGGATACTTTTTGTGATAAAAAAAAAAGCCACGCTTTTATACCTTAAGAGTTCAGACCTCAACTGCGTCTTACACCTTTCCGACTATGAGGAGGAGGACTGCTCATTTACTTACCTAATGCCTGCCCCATTGTCTTACGAACTTTGTTCATGTCCCGGCTCTGAAGTAAAAGCCCTCCACATCACTTTCGGGTCTACTTTTGGCACAAAACCCTCAATCTCGAGTTCAACACACGCTGTAGTCATCGAGATCCAGTCAGCGATGATGATCTTCCTATTAAACTTCATAAAGATAAACAGCGTGTGTCCACTGATTTCTTCCTTTTGCTCTTATAACCATTTGTCTTCCCATTCATGTTCTTTTATTGCATCCTTGAACTCTATCTTGTTGCCTAACAATTTTCATGAGATTTTGCCAATTTGGTGTAGTCTTTATGATAGAGGATATGGATACTTTAGATATTTCAATAATTTTTAGGACTTGAATGGGTTACCTGGGGAAGAAAATCCTTTGGATGTCGATAGATCTTTGCAGTTAAGGTTAATCCTGATGGTTCAATTGCTCGATTAAGCCACGACTTGTCATTTGAGAAATTTATCTCAAACCTAGCATGGATTATTTTGGCCATTTTCCCTTGATTACTAGATGACATATTTCGACTTTATTTCCTGGCTTGCCACTCATATGGACCTCCATCCTCTTGATATTAAAAATGCCTTTCTTCATGGCAACCTTCAGGATGAGGTGTATATGGAGCAACCTCTAGAGTTTGCTGCCCAAGGGGAGATTTTGGAAGGTTTGTCGTCTTCAGAAATCTTTGTATGACTTGAAAGCAGTCTCGTACTTGGTTTGGTAAAATTGTTGGCTTGATTGAGAGAAATTTGGCATGCAAAGAGTAAATCTAATACTCTTATTTGTCTTCTATAGGAATTCGATTCGGTATTATTCTACAATGCGGTAGTGTATGTGGATATATTGTCGTGGCCCAGGGAGTGACTCTAAAGGTATCTCATCTCTTAAGTCCTTTCTTTATGGCCCGATTCCATAAGGACTGGAATCACCAAAATTTCTTATGCGTTGAAGTTATAGATGTTATGGAATCTCCTTATCCCGGAATATAATGCTAGATCACATTGTTTGAAACAAGAAAATTGGGGACAAAGCCACATGGTTCCCTATGTCTGGCTTTACACCTTACTAGAGAAAGAGAATTAATTGGGGATCATGAGAGATATAGAAGATTGGTCGAGAAGTTGAACTACCTTACAGTAACTCATCCTGATACTGAACACTCAATCAGTGTTATAAGTCGATACATGTCCTCTCCAACATTCAACCATTAGGCAATTGTAGAACAAATTCTATGTTACTTGGAAGGAATTTCGGGACAAGGTATTCTAATCTAGTAATCATAGGCATAATAGAATTGAGTGTTTCACAACTGTTGATTAGGCATGATCAAAGGAAGATAGGAGATCCACTTCAAGTTACTACGTTTTTGTTGGTGGAAACTTAGTCTCATGGAATGGTAAGAAAATGGTAAGAAAAAGGGGTTGTTTCTCATTCAAGTGCAAAGTCTGAATATAGAGCAATGACCTGATGCGTGTGAGAATCATGTGGCTTCATCGACTCTTGGTGAGATTTAATTATTTAAAACTTGATCCCTACAAAACTCACAGTGTGACAACTAGAAATTTACCCTTCGTATTGCATCTAATCCTATATTCCATGAGCGAACTAGCGCTTTGAGATGGGTGTCGTTTTGTTCGTAAGAAATCTGGCTTCGGTTTTGATTTCTACAAAATATGTGAAGACTGGAGAACAGTTGGATGATCTCTTCACAAATGCTCTAAGTGGGGACCGAGTTAGTTATTGTTGAGATTTTGGATTTTACTGAATTATTTTCAAGTTGGCATTGTTAGAAATTTCTTCCTTCTTTAGATTGTATAGATTGTTCTTCCTTTCTTAGTTTGTACAAGCTGTAAGTTTTACTTTCTTATAAATTTTTCCTTATTTAGACAATTTTGTACCAGCTGTATATGAAAGGAAAAACCACATAAAACCACACAATACATAATCAATTTTTTTAAATGAATGAAAAAAAACTTTTCTTCAAAAATCTTATCATAGTATCAGGCAAGTTTTATCTAGGAATTTTTATGTCGGCCTTTATTGTTGTCACGACATTCATTTCACAAGACCTTTTGTGCAGCCTTCATTGTTGAACTTTTTTTCTCTTTTAGCCATTCTTCAGGCTTCTCTGTGTCAAGTTTTATTTCACTTCTTTCCCAGGTTTCATTAAGAAATTTGTCTTTCTTTCAGGTGTGATCCCTCTTTTTATTCTGAAAAATGTCAATGGTTATGTCAAAAACTCCACGAGACAGCCCCGATTTCTAACCGATCGGAGTGAAAGAGGCTCCTCGATTCATATTACGACTCCTGGAGATTAAATGGGACCCGAATTTTTCTTTGATGAAATTTAAGTGCAGCCAGTTTTTATTAGAGGACCCAAGGGAAGATGGGCTGATGGATGGTTGAAGAAGGCACACTACTAGAGATCTGGATTATGAGGCTTATGGCGACAATTCTATAGTGCTTGTGACTAATAATTCAATGGAAGCGGTGAGTTAAATTTTATGCTTTGTGACTTGTGAAAGCGATTATGGGATCTGAGTAAATTTGATGTATTCCAATTTAAATAATGATTCCCAACCAACAGATTAGGAAGCTTGACTTGTAGGGTTGTAATCAATTAGGAAGGATAGATTGGCTTACCTATTGTATAGACTAACCCTCTTGTGTATAGGCTTACCTATTATAATTATCCTCTACCATCTTTACCTCTTACTTCTATTCTCTATGTCCCTAATTCTCCATTTAATCTTATCTCTATCACTAAATTAATCCATGATCTTAATTGTTCGATTACCTTTTCTCACTCTTATGTCACCTTGCAGGACCAGAGTACGACAAAGAGAACGATTGGCATAGGACATGAGTCTCAAGGCCTTTATCGTCTCGATTGACCCATCTTCCCATGATGCATAACTTTGGATGAACCTCTTCTCGTCCATCGTCATCTAGGTCATCCGAACATTTCCAAGCTTTGGAAGATGGTGTCTCGCTTTTCCAGCTTATCTTCACTTGAGTGTGAGTCGTGTTGGCAGGAAAAGCCTCTTTCGTGTTTCGTTCCACTAGCGATTAGAGTCTCGAACGAGTCTCAGCCTGCTTCGTCCACAGCGATGTTTAGTGCATCCCCGAACTTCGCATCTACTTTAGGTTTAGGTATTTTGTTACATTTATTGATGATTTTTCCCGTTGTACTTGGCTAATTTTAATGAAGAGTTGAACTGAGATATTTTCAGTGTTCCAAAAATTCTTTACTAAGATTTGCAATCAATTTCATACTTCTATTCGCACCTTACGCAGTGATAATGCCTTGGAATACCTCTTTGCCCCTTTTTCTGACATTTTATCCTCCTATGGGATTTTTCATCAGTCTTCTTGTGCTTACACTCACAACAAAATGGGATGGCTGAGCATAAGAATCGCCAATTAGTTGAGACAGCTCGTACTCTTCTCCTCCACCATATAGTTCCTCAACGTTTTTGAGGGGATGCTATCTTAACCACCTGTTATTTGATCAATTGCATGCCTTCTTCTGTGTTGGGTGATCAAATCCCTCATTCTCTTCTCTTTCATAATCAACTCCTTTTCTGTCTCCCTCCGCATGTTTTCGGTTGCACTTGTTTTGTCCACATACTCACTCCTAGCCAAGATAAACTTTCTACTAAGGCCGCGAAGTGCATCTTCCTTGACTATTCATAGCCAGCCTTAGATTCTGGGTTGCTACTCTCGATATACATCGATACTTAGTTCCGTGATGTCACCTTTTTAACACTCTTCTATCTTCTCTTCACCACTGCCTTCCAGTCCCGAGATCTTATCTCTACCTCTCATCTTTCCCCTTTCGGCCTTATCCTCTGAATCCCCAGCTACTCCACCTCGATCGTTACAAGTTTATACTCGTCATCCGTGTACTGACATTGGGCCTCCCGATGACTCATTTCCTATAGCCCCCTCACGACCGGTCTTCTTGAAGTAAACCACTGATCTCCGTCCATTAGGAAAGGCACTTGTTCTCTCCCATAATCCCCATCTGATATACTTTCTGTCTTATGTTGATTATCTTTCCATGTAATTACCAACTTTATTTAAGCGCGTCTTGTTTATAACTGCCCACCTTTGTACATGAAGCCACATATCTGTCAGGAGCTAAAAACAGGCAATGGTTGACAAAATGGCTGCTCTGCATTCTGCTAACACATGGGACCTTAGTCCCTTTACCTATTGACAAGTCCCCTATTGGTTTTCGTTGGATTTATACTGTTAAGATTGGTCCGAATGGTGGAGTGGATCATCTTAAAACTTGTTTGGTTGTCAAGGGGTACACTCAGATATATGGCTCGATTCTTGTGACACTTTTTTTTTCTCCTGATGCGGATGACTTCCGTTCGTCTTACTCTTATCTATGGGCTGCTATGGCTCTTTTCTTGCTTATTATCGAGTTGGACATCGAATGCATTTCTCCATGGCGACCTCGTCGAGGAGGTGCCTCACGTTTCTTAGCGCTGGGTGTTACTCGGTCAGGTTGGTATGCGAGGGGCGTCTCGTTCGTATATGGCTAAAAGCGATCCTCAGCTGCGGTTTTGGTCGCTTTAGCTCTGTGGTACATGAGTTCGGTATGACTCGGAGTACTCAAACCACTCTGCGGTACTTGTTCTTTCATCTTGCTAATATTTTTCATTTTTTTCACCATTGTTTGCCAAATCAGATTTTTTTTTTTCCCACAATGTTTCCACTTGCTTTTTTCTTTCCATTGCCACCTATAACTAATTATATCAATAACATTGTCAATATTTCGTTGATTTTTAAACCATTTTTTTCATGTAACTTTTTTTATTGGTCCACATGACAAAGAAAGAATGTAGCATAAAGTGCCCCTAGGCACATGAGAGGAATTATGTAGGATAAGATAATCATAAAAGTCACAACCTTGGGCAATAAAATGATCATACGTAATTGGGAGAGAAAAGGGTGCTCTCATACTTCCAAAACCACATCTAATTCTTTTTTAGGCTCTCATTTTGAAACTACATTCATTAAATGCCATCTTCTTTTCTCCTACATAAAATTTGCCTCTATATTCAGAAATTAAATTATTATTTTCATTAAAAAAAAAAAAAAAAAAACTTAAGTGCAGGTGGACAACTTCTGAGCAAAATAAAACACAATATCCTGCTGCAAGCATCACCTCTTTGTCGATTTAAACAATTAATCACGATTGAAGACCATCAAGATATTGAGCAAATACAGGCAACTAACAATCAGTTAATAAGATGGATGAGGGGCAGACATTACCTGAGCTTTCAATTTGATTAGTAAATTATCAACAGCTGAGTTGGTGTAGGACGTAAGCAAAATGGATGCACCTCTCATCAACAAGGCCTTCACAGCATGCACCATAGTGGATGTCTTGCCTGTTCCTGGCATTCCTAAAATTAGAGCATAATCCTTTGCTGTGAGTATCTGAAACAGCAAGCGCATTTGAGGATAGTTAGATCCCAATTATAAATAAAATTGATTGAAATGAGAAAACCAGAAGAAACTGGTTTAAGAATTCCTCAGACCGCTGTATGAGGAACAAATATGTACAGGAACCTTGAGTATGGCTTGGCGTTGATCATTATTCAAACTCTTTTCAGAGCATTATATAAGATATTGCTGGATCTTGACTGAATATGCAGCCACCATCAAATCTAGGAACCTATAAGGAGTCACCAATGGGCATATGAATAAAAAATGGCCACCAGGGTAAGTAAAACCTCTGAATATAAAATTCAGACTATCAAGACATCTTCACCTCAAGGTCAACAATCATCTTTCTAAGATGAGAACCTTGTGCTAATAGAAAAAAGAGTTGTATAAGTTGAACCTTCAGGAGAAACAATCATATGAGCAGAGTACACTGCTCAGATGATTCCAAAACCAGTCAATGGTACAAGTCAAAAGTTCACAATGATGGTTAATTTTATTGTGTGTCCAGTGATTACCTCATAGCTGCAAATGAAGTAACAATCTCATCCTTGTCAATCTGAAAGACCTCCTGGCGGAGATCCTGTTCCTGTGAAGAAAGGTTTATCAAGGAAGCCTTAAAGCGTTTGGAAAAACAAACCTACAAGTTTTTCCAAATGATGGTAAATAACAAAACTTAATAATCTTATTAATTATTACCCCCAAAAAGCACTTGGTACTAGTTACAATCCTTGGTTATGAGGTCAGGCATGAATTTGGATGCAGGGGAAACCACTTCTAAGTAGGTCATCTGGCTTAAAAAAGATGCATCCATGAACAGGAAATTCTGAAAATCTTTTACGTACATAGACATGAGAGCGACTGATATCTGTTATATTACTTGCAACTGCTACATGTCAGATTCAGTGCTAAGAATCTGCAGATAAAAAAATAATAAAAATAGTATATTAATAAAAAAACTAAGTACTAATTAAAATAAAAAATGCACTCCAAGAGTAGAAACTATTGCAGCCAATTGTTCAAGCAATGGTAGGATGTGTAAATGTCGGTAAAGCTAGGCACACCAATTGTTGTTAGAAGAGAAACTTCAGAAATCATTTTCTGAAACGTACTCATAAACATACAGCTGCATTAAATTAAAAAAATCTGCATATACTGGTCATGTGTATATAAACAATTAAAGATATGAGATCAAGTCATTCAGAAAATCATAACACCTGTGCAATATATTACGCATAATAATGTCATATGATGTATCCAAACTCTACAACTAAGATTACTCAACAAGTCTCAATAGTATTCGAGACCTAAGCAAAATGATATCTAGTGTGAGCACTGAAGAGTAACATGTCTGTAAACTAACAAAATATGAATCAACATATGGGTGAAACCAGATGTTCAGTAAGAGCTTTAGAAGTTTGACAAAAATTAACTAATCATTGGATCTCCAAATTATCAAATTTTGAACTTGACCATAGGAACAATCGAATCTCCAGATGTTCAGTGCTTCATGAGATTTTATGTATTCATTTGCAATACTAATCAATTGTGGGTTCAGTGGATAAGAGTCAACATAAATAACCAAAAAAAAAGAACAGGAAATATAAGTATGTACATATATATATATATATATATATATATATATATATATATATATATATATATATATATATATATATCTTCTCTATATATATATATATATATATATATATATTCTGATGAGTGAAAAAATTATAACCATCATTAACTCCAACGAGCAGGACACTGAACAATAGAAATTCTTGTAGTGCTCAACCATTGAAGTTAACCTGCAGGCTGTTAGTTGTCTATACCAATTATCTAAAGAACATTATGGAGGAGAAATGTTGCATTTGCTTAATCTAACAGGACAAAGTTCCAGTGGAAAGGAGAACAAATTTGTAGTAATAAAGAAAAGAGAATCATTCAGATACTTTCCATTATTAGCAGAGTTTGTTCTCTTAACACTTTACCTTCTCAACAACTTTCGACTTAGGTTTGCTCTTGGTTTATGCCAATGGATGTTTTACATCATGAACATATTTTCCTTTTTAAAACCGTTCCAACATTAACTTGTTAACTATGTGACTAACCACAAAACAATCAATCATCAATCTGAGATTAAGAATTTGTGCCAAAACTGATGGTACATGTCTTTTAGCCTTTAAAACTCAATTTTTTTTTCATCCACCAAGCTGATCATCACATATGCAATTCATGTGCTTTGAAAACTAGTTTGAACAATATGTTGGTTCTAAAATTATCCTTTGACCATGATCTATATGGGTAAGCAACTTTCCCATTCAATGAGACCTTATCAAATGACAAACATTTATAAAGAAATACAACACAATAAAATAAAGTAAACCAGACAATAGAAGTAATGGTCTCGAAATTGATCCGGATAATACGAAGAGTCTGAAAGTGCAAAAATTCTGCTCAGGTCAAAACTTTTTGCAGGTTGAAATTTATCTTCTCTGTGACCTCACAGAAAACCTAAGCCGTTAAATGGCACAGAGTAGAAATACTTGTGAAGTAGGAAAATTATATAGTGGGTTTGACTTCAAGATTTTAGTACTTGCATGTGCTTCTCGTTGCGTGGATCGACTTTATACCTTTCGGGTCAGCACTGCGATCAGGTTACGTAGATCTTGGGAAGCGAAAAATAAAAAAATAAAAAAATTCTCTCCCGTTCTCCATCTCCAGTCTCCCTTCCCTTTCCTTTATTTGACTTTTCCTTTTTGTTTTTTAATTCTTTTTATTCTTATTATTATTATTTTTATATTATTATTTGAATACATGGCTCATATTGCCTCGTCGGATCAGTTTTGGCTGATTTATTTCTTTTCATTTCAATTTATTTTAAATGAATTTATTTCAATCTTTTCACGGCTACCAAGTACTAAGTAAAAATCTCGTTCTGAAGTCAGCAGCGTTATCACCACAAAATCGTAAAAATGATACCTTATCTCGAGTCGTGGCACCACAGGTCGGCTAGATTTCTCGGGAGACCAGTGCGACAACGATCAGTTCGTCATCCAGAGATCTAGAATTCAGATTTTCAATCAGTGTCGTTTACACTTTTGAAGGTCGGATTTTACGGGGTTTCACGCTCCCCACACATCGCCAAAGAATTTAGATCTGAGATTCCACGTCTATCTGTATCATTCGCGTGCGTATGCGTCTTACATAACTCTAAGACCGTATTTAGGTGTGTCTTACATGGAATCATGATCAGTGGCCAGATGGTATCGACTCCTCAGTATGGGACGTCAAGGCCCGGAATGTCTACCACTCGAAGGTCACGCCATGGCGGAATCATGATATCGACTCCACAAATCGGAACATGTCGAACAACCAACCCCAGATCTGGGGGAGAATTTTCTCATCTGATATGGCTTTTCAGGAGGCCTCCAGCCTCCCGTCGACATATCTTATGAATCTGATAATGAGCATGATGCATCGAGACAATAATCTGGGGTAAGCGTGCCTATATCGGCGATCTGCACACTCGGCTCGTGGTGCACCAGCCCGGCGGCTGGGGCTCACGCCCTTAGGTCCACGTATCGGCTGAAGTCGACCTTGACCCATACCACACGGCCTCTGCGGCTGTCTGTGTGAAGAACTGTGTAGCGAAGGAACTGTCTTGGCACCACAGGCGATACTAGTCTACGCCCGCATTAGGGGTGAAGACAAGCGTGTCTGCTTGTGCCATTTCCCACGTAGTGGAATTTGCGCGACCCGAAACCACAAGGATCCATGCCTCGTGGGCAGCAATCGCTTCATATGTCGGTGATGGCAATAGAAGCATGTCATCGACCTGGTGGCTTACGTACACAGGCGCTTGTGGAGACAGAAGTCTCCCAGATCACTTCTGAGCTTGAAGGTTGATCCTCCTTACTTTCTTTCCACCGGCACTCGCATCCCAGATGCCCCGTCGTCTCCATCTCCATGGCGGAGATGTCCAGACCATCAGGTCCATGTCACGTAGGCGGAGACCAGCGTCTTTATTGCAAATGGACAACCGGTCAGTTATAAATCTCTGTGTAAGTAATATCGTAGCGCTGGTAAATCACCAAACGTGCCAACTGTTTGATCCCAGCCATGTACTCCATCATTGTCATCGTTCCCTGCCTCAGCTCTTGGAACTCTTGAACGCTGCGTAATACAGCGGTGGCGAGAAAAATCTTTGCTCGTAAGGCGTGACTGGCAGTCATTTCCTCTAAGTCCTGAGGTCTTTCGATCCTTGCCAGCTTGGGGCTCGCACTCTGGCTAGGCAGCTAGCACGATCTTAACCGCATCGGAGAGTAATATCCGTAGCCTCGATACCTTCAATCACAGCCGGAACCAATGGTACGCCACCGCCGGATCCCATCCCGCTGACGTCGGATGATGTGATTTGAACCTCTGGAGAATTTTCGGACTTCCTTGACCTACGGTACTAGCACGTGCGATGGCGATGGCGCAACCCCAGCGACCTTGGCAAAGGCTGTTGGTAAAAGCTGCTGTGGTGCTTGACTGCGCCTCGTGGGCGGCACCATGTCCCGAGTCTCGACTTGTCATCCCACATGTTAAGTAATGACAAACGTTATTTAATTTCCTTTCCAATCTAACTGGCTTAGCAGCACATGTCGATTACTAATACACTTGACAACCGTGGCCCGGCTGTTAAATGCACTAAGCCCAGTGGTCTTGGTGCCGACCATAATGAGTACCTCAATTAAATTTTAAATTTTCACATTCATTTTCTTTAGAACCCCCAAGATTATAGTTCTAACCATAGCATTCCAACTTGTTTTCTATATTCGATTATGTCATGCATATAATTTTCTGCGTGGCAGCACCTTGAATTCGTTTTCAGTATACGTCATGCAGTGTATGTTTTTGTATGATGTATGCAAAACACGATCTAACACGATCACAGGCTTATGGAACACATGTCAGAACCTGACATGAAACACCACGAAGTGCATGCGAGTGGTGGCGAATCCCATGAAACCTTTAGGTGATACGTGGCCACCTAAACTTCCGTCTGAAGTTGTGTGGTATCAATTTCACCTGATAACCATGGCTAAGCGTATCTCAGCGCAAGTAGTCGATATCATATCTTTCGTCTGTCTTTGTGTGATGGTATCGAGGTATACCCTTCGGGCAGTAATCGCAAGCGCATGCTCTGTGTGTCGGGGTTATGCCATTCAGACCACTGATGTCATGAAACACAACTCGATCTGTCTTGTGTGTAGTAGAGTCCGTATGCCAATATCTTAGGTACATGACGCCGCAGCAAGTCAGGCTATGACTCGTCGACCCAAGTATTCGCGGTCGCCTTTGTGTATATTTTCTTGAATATCTGAAATTGTATATCTTCTGAGAGTTTGATATCATATTTCATTTGCCTTTTACATCAAAGAAATATATTAAGACTATATTGTTCTAATATATTTTAATCTTTCTGGTGCGTTTGAGCGCCGTCTTTGGCGCCGAAGGCGTCGTGTACCGATGTACTGAAAGGGTTGATCTGCGACCGGGGTGGCAGCGTACGAAGAATTACTCCTCTGAAATTTCTCATTAAAATGCGCGACCCGATGGCATACATCAAAACATCGACCTTATTTCATATAATTCATGCGACAATATGAAATATTTCGCTATATCACGTAGTAAGAGCTATATGCCCGGCTCGAGGTCGACTCTTTCGCCGGCGCTGCGTAAAGTGTAGAAAAGCAGTAATTATTGTCTGGCGATGAAACGTCGTTAAACGGCCTCCGTTTAATTTATTAAATCATGTTTTTACATTTGAAGACCCTGATTTACACCTGGAGTTCTCTCGCGATAAGGCAGTACGCCTTTCCAACATTTTTCGCGAAACTACATTCTTGGGAAATCGTATCGCAGTGAATAAAATTTGGGTCTTTCATACGGGGAATGCGCAGCTCTAACCGCTGGCTTGTACGTGATTTACCCTTATTATCATTTTACAATAGTGAGTCTGATTTGGACGTTGTCCGTTTAAAACTCGCCATACATTCTGAAATTGTGGTCTGTTACCATGCACCCCACTGGGCTTCGTGGCGATGTGGCCCAGGTGCGTATGAAAATCGTCGTGTCATTTCATGCAATATCATCTTCTGTACGCGATAAATACATGCAGGCATTTATAAGTTACAGATAATTATATTTCCTTATAATTTCTGTTTATCTAATTTCCATGTTAATACAACATGCAAGTATATATAAACATGATTTTTATACCACAACTGACATGTTATTTATTTTTCCATGATAACACCTGAAAATGACCCAAATCTCATTCGTATAAAACGAAGTATCTTGATCTCTTCACGGTTCATTCTTGAATTCTTTGTGATACTACATGTAACCTTATAGCCAGAGAGCGTCGATCGAGATCGAAACAGCGCCGACATGGTCAGAAATTGCTGAAAGAGTCAAAAATCTGTCTGGCACTGTGGAGAAAATAGTCCCAAAACTCAGCTCGAGCGTAAAGTAATTACCGATATTGACTGAGATTTGTCAGAAAGAGTCCAAAACCTAAAATTTTACACTGATCAAAATTTTGAAGCCAAAAATTTGCGACCTCTCATGGCCTCTAAGAAAACCCCAGACCAAATGCATTAAACTTAGGCTAGAAATAACAAGTAGGAAAAATTTCATACCTCGTGGAGTTTGTGGCTTCTGAGATTACAGTATAGCATGTAGCTCGTTGCACATGGATCGAGCTTTTCCTTCTTTCCGTGACTACGATCCGGGTTTTCGTAGATCTTTAGAGAAGAAGCGAAAAATAGTAAATAAAATCTCTCTCCATTCTCACGCCCTCCAGTCTCACTTCCTTTACATTTGTTGACTTTTCCTTTTTCATTTTTTTATTTCTTTTTTTATTTCTTATTATTATTATTATTATTTTTATATTATTATTTGAATCGTGGCTCATATTGCCTCGTTCGGGTCCGGTTCTGGCAGAAGCGATTTATTTAACTGAGTTGATTTATTTTAAATAAACTTAGCTCAGTCATTTCGACTTAGGATTTCGTAAAAATCTGCGTCGCAGAATCGCGACAAACATCGAGTAATCGTAAAATATTCAGCTTATGCTCCAAAAGTCAATGAAAACACGAGTCATTAGATTCGTCAAAGCGAATTTGTAATGTGATCGGGTTTCGTCATCAGATCTTGAAAATTTGGGTTTTCAATCGAAATTAACATTTACCCTTTTCGAAAGTCGGATTTTACGAGGGTTTCACACTTTGAGACTGATTGGTGAGATATGAATGAAACCCAATTAAATAGGATAGAATGTATCCTGAAGCTTGTGAAGCTCAATGCCAGTAATCATCATTCTCTAATATTGCAAATTTTCTGCATTGAAATGCGATAAGAATCACTTTTTCATATTATGACAAAAAGTAAGTATTATCTGAGATGACCTTCATGAATAAAAGAAGCCAAGTCAATACCAACATAAAATTTTTTATTAAAAGTTCCCCGTTATTCAACAATCACTATAAGGAGGGTACTGATTAAACATAATCAAAATGCATGGAAAAGATGCATGCACATACACATAAGTATTCAAGATAGTAAAGAAATAAACGAGCAGATCTATACAAATAACAACCTCTCGACAACTGCAATGACATGAATTTTTTAGCGAAAAACCATTTTGAATGCTTTTTCTTTTTTTCTTTCTTTGATAGGCAAAAAGAGAATACATATTAAGGAAGCTTAAGCAAAAGGTGCAACAACGCACGAGACCTTTGTATGCGATTCCACTTTGAACGGTACAGAAATATTAAGGGGAATCTAAATGGAATGCATCCAGGGGCCTTATTAACATAGTTTAACAAGTACTAGAAGATAAATATGAGCATAGTCAACATGTATTAACTGGATCACACTAAACATAGCCTTAGATTCAAAAAAGAGAAAAAATAAACATATAAATAAGAACAAGCCAAATTAAATGAAAATTTTACGCATAATCTCCATTTAAGTTAATCGAATCATTATGGGAAAAGAAGACGAGAAGGTAAGAATCTTCATTATGCGGAGTTTCACATGACCCAGAGTACATTTTGACGCACAAATCGGTAAGTGAATTTGTTCTCCTTAAAAGGGTTCTTTCGTGGGTGGTTATTTTCCCGAAGTATGAGAGACGATAGAGATAAGCGACCAGGCGAGGTATGCTTATGGCCCATGGAGCAGAATGTCTTTCTTCGTTACTGTGAGTGAATAACATAAAATCTCGATTAATCATGTATTAAATTGTTGGATCTGACTGTCTTGCATATGATTTCAAATGTTACCTCCATCGCTGGCTTCTAAGTGATTAACTGGCAATCCGATAGCGAAGGAAGCCGAATGAAGTTGTCAGTGGCGTTACTTGAATCAAGAAACTATATCCCGAGACCACTTTACTTTCTCTATACTTCCTCCATGTGCACCATGATACATCTGAAATATACAAGATAAAATAATCATAAAATGTTTCCCCATATGGCACAGAAATGCTTGCCTTAATTTAAGGTTAACTTATTTTACTATTGTGAAGTAAGAGAGAGAAAAGAAATATTTTAACTTTATTGAATTAGTAAGAGTTACGTAGTATAAAGGCCAATACGTATATACGAAAATAATGGAGCGAAAGTAAGCGAAATAAAGTGTAAAGGAAGAAGGATATGCAAAAGATAGGAGATGAGCAAAGAATGTCAGTGGAATGATGCTTTGATTACCAACATCACGCCAATTTTGGGCGTATAGGTGAATGCACGAGCTTATTACAAATGTACTTAATCCTAGGACTACAGGGTGTGACAGCGTCTGCTTGGTTGATCATTCGAGTTGACAAATGTAGTCAAATGCGTCGCGATACGATCTTCTGCGATGAAATGACAATTCACTTCAATATTTCGTCCTCTCATGAAAGACTAGGTTGGACCTGATGTGGAGAACAGCAGTTATCACATAGTAAACCGTTTTGTTATTAACCCCACGAATCTTAGGCTCTACCCAAAGAAGATGTCTTGTATATGAGCTCACATGTCGCGAGAAATCATGGCAGATATTTTCCTTGACACTTAATCGCTCTGACATCTTGTTTTCTTACTTTCTCTAGGATCTTAGGTTTATTTAATAAATAGGCAAATGCAGGAAGTAGAACGTCTATCTGCAGTGAACTACAAATACGCATCACGATGTCCAGACAATGCGGGTGTGATATCTGTTTTTCATTAACATAAAACGGCACGGTGTTCGCTAATATAACTTGGGAGGAGGGATACCGTCAGCGGCTAATCTAATGGCTATCAGCGTGGGTGATTGGCCAACTAACAGCATCGCAAGAAAAGGAAATGCACGGTGATGATGGTGAATCGATTTAGTTCTCCCACAAGTCGTCGATATCTCCCTGGATCACGTAGAGGCTCTCCCTGTCCTAGTACGAGATTAACATTCGGTTACATATGAGTGTCTACAGGTTTGAAATCTAACATCTGCTCTCTATAACTACAATATTCCGGCATCTTTATACAATTAAGCTATAGCATCGAATTTAGATTAAGTGTCTCAATCTCGAAAATACTTGAGGTTTAAAGTCTTGAGTAAAGTGGTGAAGATATGTTGTTTTAGCCTCTAAATGCCATCAATGATTGCGTGATAACACGTCATTAACATAAACAATCAAATAAATGTACTCCTTAACTCATATGATGATAGAAAGCGAGGTGATCGATATACTACAGAAGTAATACCAAACTCCTAAACCACGGAATTAAACCGACCAAACCAAGCTCGAGGAGACTGCTTCAAGCCATATAATGAGTGGATTATATAGGAAAGTAAATGCATAAAACAATTTAGATCAGGAAGTTAGGATTAAAATTCCCATGATTTCTAGGAGTTAACATGTTTCCTCTTTTCATTCGTAGTATCTATAAGATGTGATTTTCCTCAAATCGATAAATGATTATTGTTTTTGAAGTAAAGTAGTATATTTAAAAAGAAAAAAAGTGTAGAAAGACCACCAAAGGACCCTAAGTATTTTTTTAAAACCACGAAAAGAACCCTCGAAGCCACTAGTTGTGAAGGCGGAAGGTGTATGACATGTTGGCGCCAGCTGGCGGCCAGGCCCTTCGTGAGAAACTTCCCTGTGTAAAAAGCTCTGCTCTCAATGACGCCTCGATCATTCATGCCTCCGAGTTTGAATTCGGGACCTTCTTTGGTTGCGGCATCTCAATACCCTTTTTTTTTTCTTTTCTTTTTGACAATCTAAGCAACGTCGTTATGGGCCAGCTTTGGATCCAACGGCCAGTTTTGGATAAAGTGATTTTCATAACCAAAGCATTGCAACATCACCGATTAGCTAATTTCTTTTTAATAGTCTAAGCGACATGGTTTGGACCACCAGAGTCAACAGCGTCGTTTTAGGCGTAAAAAATATTAGGGCATCGAGATGCCAAAGAAGAAGAAGAGAAGAAAAAGATGAGGAGAAGAAGAAGAGGCTTGTCACAAAAAAAAAAAAAATTAGAGCATCGAAGTGCCATAGAAGAAGAAGGGTCCCAACATACCAGGCTTGCGAAAAAAGAAAAATCATCCCGGCCCTTGTAGAAAGAAGAGAAAAAACCCCGAAAATAGGCAAGATATTGCAAAAAAGCTAAAAAATAAGCATAAAAATGAGAAGCAAATCATAAAAATTTGATTCTGATAAATAAAAATATATATGTAACATAACGCCTTAGATAAAAAAGTCTCTGCCTTAAGGCTCCAAGAGCCCCATAGTTATTTGAGGCGCAAGGAGCATCGATGAAGCCTCTTGGGGCCTTTAGAAGTAAGGCACACTTGAGGCATGAACTTTTACAAGTGGCGTACCATATGGCTCTGTATTTTATGATTTTTATGATGGTTGTTTCTATTTTTACATGTTTTCTCACAATTTCTGGCATTTTAGTTGATTTTGTAGCTGCCATCTTCTCAGGGATAATAGTTGGGAGGGTTATGAGCTTTTTTTGAGGTTGAAACAAAGAGAGCGAGATATGGGAGTGAAGAGAATTTGAAATCTAGAAAATCAAGCAATAATATAGGTACAAAAGCGATGTCGTTTTGGTGCACAGTTTTTAAACTTGAGATTCTGACTCAAAAGCAGCGTTGCTTTGGATAAGTTAAAATAACTTTTAAAAATAATTATATATATATATATATATATATATATATATATATATATATATATATATATATATATATAAAAGAGAATAACAACGTTGTTTTGGTCTTTGTTACATGAAAAAAACCCTAAGGCTTCTCTGCTGAGCCCGGCGACAAAGAAAATGGAGAAGAAGAAGAGGAGAAGAAGAAAAAGGAAAAAAAAAACCTAAAAATGCTAGAGGCAAGGCGTTGCCGCTGGGAGTGGTGGCACCTAGGCTTTAAGCACGCCTTTGATTATGAAGAGGCCTTTGCGCCTTTCACAACTCTTGCCTGAGATTAAACCTAACTTGATATAAAAAAGCCTGAGGGAATGAGACATGAATTTTAGAAACCCTTTGTCCACATCCAAAGGTTACAAATGAATAATGTTTACACCATGTGCGAATGAACCTCATTATCATTACCACACTAATCCTTTCCTTCCATATTGTGTTAAGCAATGACTCTCTAGAAACCGAGGCTTGTAGGATTTTGGTTTAATATAGATATCGCGATTAACAGCACTCCCTCACGTGTGTCGACCCATTTGCACACATGGGTGAAACGAAAGAAAAAAGTCCGCTATGGACTTTCAAATACTCAAATGGGGATGAAATATTCAAATTGCATAGAGATGGATCGAACTGGGACCCTCTTGTCGGCGAAACACGTCTGAAATTGTTCTGCTTGGCCATTTCTCACAAGGCGACCGAGCAGCAGGATTTTTGGTTTAATAGAATATCATGCTTTTAACAACGTCAAGCATAAGTTAAACTTGTCATAGTTTTTTCTATTATTGCCCACAAAATAGACATGTCGACCCATCGAGCGAAAGCACCGATTTATCCAAAGCAGAGCACATACTAGATGTCGAGACTTCTTGCGAACCCTGATAAAGGAGGATGCGATCGAGACTCTTCCTCCCCAAGACATAGTAAAAAGCAGCCTCCTCTAGAATTCGATCAAGTGAAGACCTTCAGTAGCCTCTCGAAGCAAAGAAACTCACCACTGAGAGATTTTGATAGAAAAAATTCCTTTGTTTGTCCTTGTTGAATCCACACAGTCCTCACCTCTCTAGACACCCTTTTCTTACAATGTTGTGGGAAAAAACAGCTCCACATCAGCTCCTCCCAATCCATTGGGACACACAGAAAAATAGTTATCTGACATCCCCTCCCGAATGATTACAAGTCCTTCGGCTTAGCCTCCCCAAGAGAGTAAATAGCTAAGAGAGATGAAAAAGTATTGACCACTCATCTCCGCATCGTCCTTCCATAATCTAGTCCTCCTCCCATCCCTGACCTTGAAGGCTAAATTGTATCCTATCATATCTCAATACCTTCTAATTGCTTCTAACAAACTCAGCCCACAATGTTCTCACATCTCTAGAATGCCACACCCTCTTCTTCCTCATACATCCCACAAATAACAAGCCTCCTAAGCACTTTTCTTTCCATTGCAAACCACCACCTCCTCTTACACAAGAGCACCTTGTTGAGTGTGAAAGATAGAACGTTAGGTCCCAGTCAAAGCTCAAATAGAAATTTGTTCTCTTTAGGAAAAAGAATAGAAAACCATAAACTTGCTTGATGCAAAAATCTCTCTTCCATTTCATTACTTGCAATACGTTTAAATAAACAAAATCTTAAGAGTCGGCAAACAGCTGACTCCTTGCCCCAACAAACATGGCCCCTCACCAACAACTCTAATTCCTGAGGACCACTCATTTCCATATGGATGTCCCATATGTTGAATGCTTTATTGACGAATAATTACTAAATCATAAAACAACTCTACTGTAGAAGAAAGAATGCTTTTCTTATTAAATGAGTGATTAAAAAATCATAGGTCTACTATTTATATACATCGGAAGACACAAAAATGAAACAAATAAAAGTTGATAAGGAAAATAATATACAAAGAAAAGAAATGAGATAATATAGAATATCCTAAGAATATCCTATGATTCTCAACGCTCCTCCAATTTGAACGCATATAGGTCATCTGCATCGAGCTTGTTACAAATACATTGAATCTCGGTTGCTCCAGAGGGCTTAGTGAAAATGCCTTTAGTTAAGTCCTCGAGTTGTGAAATTAGTTGTCATGTATCTGAGCGATCTTCCTCTCGAATGAGTGGTGGCCAAGTATGTTTGGATCACAATAAGCGAAGCGGATTTGAGCGATAATTAGGCTGCTTTCGGTTATCACTGGCATCGTTTGTTCATCTTTACCAAGTCTTAACTCTTGAAGAAAATTTGTTTGAACCATGAGTTCGCACGAGATTTATCGAAAGTCATGCTTCGATCTACGACTCCGGCACTAGACACAGTCACTTATAACCTGCTTTCTTACTCTTCTGAAGTCATTAAGTTCGCATAAATGTACCTGATATCACGAAGTGGGCGTCACATCTGCCGGCCGAGCACGCCGGTTGCATCATAACATCCGACAATGCAGGGTGTGACCTTTGTTTTCCATATAACACCCCGCCCCTTGCAGTGTTGCATAATATAATAAGGGGATCTGATCGCAACTTGTCAGTGGCTATCACATGGTGAATGCGAACTAGCTATGACCTCACGAAGGAAATGCGGTCATGTGATGGTGATATAGTTCAGTTTTCCTAAAAGTCATTGATATCTCCTTGGATCTGGTAAACTACTATCAAGTCTGAGCACCTGACATTGAATTCATAGGACCGTCACATAGGTTTATAGTGCGGCATACAGTTTCCTCCACTATATCCATGAAATACTTCCTCTGAGAAATAACCACAGGAGTTAGATTGATTAATCTCGTCAGAAGAAAACTCGTGATTTCCTAAGTCTTTTGTGCGAGTGGCTAAAGAGATGATATTTAAGTTTTAGAATCTATCACGATCAGCTGCTGTAATAACAATGTTGTCCACATAAACAATCAGATAGATGCACTGTCCTGAGGATGTATGATGATAGAAGACAAAGTGGCCTGATGTATTCCAAGTCATAAACTCTGTATCCTTTGTTAAAAAGCGATCGAACCGGGCTCGAGGAATTTTGCTTTAGGCCATATAAGAGATGGTGTAGCCTACAGTACCACACTCCCCTTGTGTGACAACAAATCGGTGGTTGCTCTTTTCATACCTCGCCGGTGAGGCCGCCATGGAGAAATGCATTCTTAATGTCCATATGATATAGAAGCCAATATCTCATAAGCGCCATAGATAAAAGCGAGACAGAACATAAGCCGTCGCGCGTGGGAGAAAAGTATCATAGTAGTCAAAGCCATATATGTAGAGTATGCCCCTTGGTAACTAAATGAGCCTTAAGGCAGTCCGGTAAGAGCCAATCTAGACCCGATTTCCAAAAAAAATATCCTCTCTGAGTCCCTTTATAGCGAGCGATGGTCTGCATTCTTGATGAAAGAAGACATCGGGGACTTGTTGCCTTAAAAGCACATTTGGGATGGACTCGAGCTATCCCTCACGCTTTTGGGTCTTTATGGCTTACTTTAAATAACTATTCTCATAGTGCTGCGATTATGTTTATAGAAAGTCAGAGTGTAACATCTGATAGCTCTTCTATAAAAGCGTCTCATTCCTAAACTCTGTGTCAAAGAACTTTCCACCATCAGTAGTTTCTACTTTAAGTGTCGCCGTACTGCGATCAAATATAACCCAACGGTAAAAGTTGAAAATAGCTTTGAACTATCAAAACAATGCACCAATTAGGGATTTAGTCTTAATTTGCACATTGATTTGACTAGTCATTGTTGAAGTAGAGAAAAATAGAGAAGATGTCTAACAACTAAAACTAATTGAGTCGTGCTTTTGAGACCCAGCCTCCCAAACCCATATGGCCTGATAAAAGATTTACCTTATGGTAGATAATTAAACATTAAGATGGCGACAACTTTACACATGCTTGGACTCTATACAACATAGAAAAACAAAAGAACAATTAAATGTCAGAAAATCGGTGAAAAGCTGTCCAGAAAAATAGGATGCAGGAGTTTCAGCAATGGGTGTACCTGTAACATTGAGGCAGATGTTGTGTTATTATTGATGCCTTTAGAATATCTTTTGCAAGTTCATTGCGGCATAATTAAGGCCAGCCAAGTCTGATCTTTTAACTGCGGTACCTTTACAAATTGGTGACATTAGACCCATACTGAATAAGGTGAAAGAAGAGAATAGAATGAAAAGAAAAAAAAGGTGCTGATTCCTCTACTGTGTATGGTCTGTGTTGAGATATGCACAGAAGTCCAGAATCATTGGGTTTCATATACCTAAAGTACCATAAACAAAAGGTGAGAAAAAGCATGCTTCTTAGGCAAGTTTTAAATAAAAAGTACTACAGGAAGAAATTAACTAGAGCATACCTCTCAGACATAGGAGGAGTGTACAAGATAACCTGCAGTGTTCCATGGCTGACTGGAAAATAAATAAACATGAATGCAGTAGAGAATAACTGGCATCAAGGGAGATGACAAAGGCAGCACATTACAAAACTTTCGCAATTACTTATCCCATTTGAAATTCCTTGTTACAACATTTCAATAAAGAAGATAGACTTGCCTGGCCGTAGGTTTCCTTTCCCAGTTTAAACTCTAAAGGCATGATTATCTCTACCTTCCTTGTTGTTTGATTCAGAATTTGCTCAGAAAGAGAAGCATCAATCATCCCTTTCAAGCCATATTTTGGGGCCCATGCCGTTTCCTCTCAATATCTATTACCTGCATTGTAGGATTTTGTAAAACAATGAAGGGTCATATGGAAGGGGAAAAAAATTAGTGGCTTAGCTTATACTAATTCGGTGAGTAAATGTACGTATTTCTAGGAAAACATTATTATTGAATTTTGCAGCGAAAAGAACATGTCAATGCCTAAATGTTTTCCTTAACAAAACGAGTGAGGATACTTACCTCGGATATATTCACCCTTTTCCGACCTTATCGGATCCAAAATCACTTGACACCTCTTGACTCACCTTAAAAGCTTATAGTCATTGGTCACTCGTAAGAAGTCTTGGTCATCCTTCCATACATGATGAGCTACATATTTAATGTGGGCAATGTCTCATACATGGATACAAGGAGTGTCTAGTAGACCAATCTTAAAGATAAATTTTTAGACTTACAAACATGACCATGGTTCCTTCAGCAATGATCAAATGCAAAAGAAATGCCCCAAGGTCATCGAACTATAAAGTAGTAATAGTTATAAAGTGTTAAACAACCAACTCTCCTAAAAGTTCGAACTTGTAGGATTTGGGTTTAATATGAATATCATGCTTCACACCCTCCCTCACGTGCATGCGGCCCCATACCCACACACGTTGAGAGTCGAAGTCTTGTCCCGTTATGGACTCAATTCCAACAAATGGGGATCGAAATATTCGAATTTGCAAGAGAGAGGTTTGAACACAAGACCTCTTACCAAATCGAGGCTCAATGCCATGTTAAACAGCAGCCTCTAAGCTGACTTGTAGGATTTAGGTTTAATATGAATATCATGCTTCACATAAAGCATTAATAATGAATTTTTGTTGTCTCACGGATAGTTATGAAAGAGGCTTTCTCGGGCCACCACTCTGGTGGCAGCCTAGCTTCAAGTAAGGCCTTGAGGGGTGTGGCGTAGAAATTGGTCCAAACTTCAACTACTACTTCACAGTGCGCCCTTCTTACCCTTCTTTTCCTCTCTTTTTGTTTTTTTTTGCTTTGTTGGCCTTCAAAAATGGAAATATTCTTAGGGAAGAACGATGTGAGAATCGCTGCGATCAGGAGAGAGGCAAGCCCGCGTCGAGGAAGAAGAAAGATGAACCTAGGGCTCCTAAGACTGGCAGAAAGCAGTCGTTTTGGGTTGGTTATTTTTTTTTAAAATCAAAACACCCCAAAACGACGTCGTTTGGGGTTCATGTTATTTTTTTAAAATCAAAACACCCTAAAACGACATCGTACTAGGGTTCTTGATTTTTTATTTTTTTCTAAATGACACCTCCAAAACGATGTCGTTTTGTGTGTCTCAACCTTAAGCCCTATAAAAACCCCATCTTTCTTGGATTACACCCTAAAACCCTAAAAAACCCTTGAAACACTTTGAGGATTGGATTGAAGAGGAAAAGAAAGAAGAAAGAATGCTCAAGAGGTATTTTTATTTTCCTATTTTTGTTGTGAAAAAAATTCTTAAAAAAGTAGAGAAACATTCTCATAAAATTCTTAAAAATAGGGGAAAAAATTTTCAAAAAAACTTTGAAAAAAAAATACGAAATTTTCAGAAAATTAATGTACAAAATAGGAAAAAATCTGAAAATTAACGAAAAATTAGAAAATAAATTATGAAAAATTATGAAACAAATAGAACAAAAATTTAAAACAGTTTTAGTTGTTTGGCAAACATTGACTATGTTTATAATTTATAGATTTATAATATATAATATATTATGTATATTTTTCTTTTTCTCAATATAATTGTTATTTTATTGTTGATTTGTTGTAAAGATACACAAAAATGGACAAAGAAATTGAAGTTGAAGTAGAGGTTGCAAGTGGAAGAAAAGATCCGAGATGGAAATATGGCCGTTTATTAAATGAGAAAGATACAAGTATGCTCATTTGTATTTTTTGTAATAAAGTAACTAAAGGAGGTATTTATAAACAAAAGCAACACCTTGTTGGAGGATTTAGAAATTAGAAAAAGTGTACAAGATGTCCCGAACATGTTAGGAAAGAAATAGACGATTATATGCTAGCCAAAAAAAATCAAATGAATTTTGGGAGTCATAATGTGAACGAGGATATGTTTGGGTTCCAAGATGAAGATGATGAGGACCCGGAGGTTACTAGCAAAATGGAAAGGATGTTTCTAGTGGTGGTAGCAATGGAGGAAGTGGTGGTAGTGTTAGTTACATAAGGAATAAGCAGGTCCTATGGATCATTTCTTCACTCCTAATCCAAAAATGGTTGTTCTGATACCTACGAGAAAGAGCGAGGAGAGCTAATATACTATTTTGTAGATGGATGTATGATCACCAGCGATTCCATTTAATAAGTGAACTATCTTTAGTTCAAACCAATGCTTGCAGAGGCAGTGGGCAATATGATGTGGGCTACAAGGGACCAAGTTTTCATGATGTAAGGGTTACTAACCTCGAAGAATTTAACAACTGGATTCAATGAAGGATCATTTCACATAATGGAAGCAAAATCGATGTTCAATTATGTCAGATGGATGGACTGATAGGAAGGAAAGGTCATTGGTGAATTTCTGGTGAATTCTTCAAGAGGGACCATGTTTATGAAATCTATTGATGCTTCGTCTATGGTCAAGACGGGAGAGAAATAGTTTGAATTACTTGACAGTTGGGTGGAGGAAGTTGGTGAGGCCAATGTTGTTCAAGTCATAATAGATAATGCTTCAAATTATGTGGCGACAGGTACTTATAATTTAATTTGAAAATTTCATTAAATTATGTAGGGAGGTTGTTGGAAAAGATAAGACCACATTTGTATTGGACACCATGAGCCGCACATTGTCTTGACTTGATACTAGAAGATATTGGAAAACTACCACATCGAAGACATCTGAAGAGCCATATCCAGCGCTACATCTATAATAGAACGGGGTTTGCTCAAAATGATGAGGCGATTTACTAAGCAAAGGGAGTTGTTAAGGTCTGCTAAGACTTGGTTTGCAATAGCCTTTATCACCTTATCCCGTATCAATGAACAAAGAAACAACTTGAAGATGTTTACTAGTTCAGATTGGATAGAAAGTAAATGAAGGTAAACGACGAGGAAAATGTAGCGATATAATTTTCATGTCTTCTTTTTGGAACATTGTAGTGTTTTGTTTGAAGGTGTTGGGCCCTCTTGTACATGTGCTTCGTTTGGTGGATGGTGAAAAGAGGCCTCCTATGGGCTACATTTTGCGGCCATGAAAAAGGCAAAGGAAATCATTGTCAAAAGATTTAATGGGAATGAAGAAAAGTATAGGGAAATCATTGATAGGAGGTGGGAGGTTCAGCTTCATCGGCGCTGCATTTGTTGAGCCACTGACCCCTGATTCTATTATGATCGACGGATTAGGAGTGGACCTAGATTCAAAAATCTTTGAAGATGTATGTAGTTTCTTGTCGAGATTGGTGAAAGAAGCCAAGATGACAAGACAAATGTCTCTAAGCCCGGACTTGTACATGCATGCTCTGAACCTTTTGGTAATAGGTTTTCCATTAAACGAGAGAAGACTAAACCTCCCGGGTTAGTCCTTTAGTTTTGTTAAATTAATTAAATTGAAGTATTATATAGTTTGGTTCAAAATAGGTGAAATGTTAAACTAATAATTTATTTATATTAATTGTAACAAGGAGTGCATAGGGTATGTTTGGATCGAAGTACTGAAAGTTTGCAAAGTTTGCATTGAGGGTTCTCGACTAACATATGTGCATTCAGTATTGAAGGTGAATATCTTTGAGAGAATGTGATTACTAGAGCAATTACATGCAGTGGTGAATCTTAATTTTCTTTACAACATACTAATGTAACTTAGGTGAAACTAAAACATTGAGATATAATCATAAAACTATTTGTTTTTTAAGATTCATAGCAAGAGGAGAAATAGGTTGGACCATCAGCGGCGAATGATTTGGTGTACATTAGGCTGGCGAACCATGATGAAAGACCACGCTGGCGTCTTGTTTGAAGTCCATTACCTTGAAAAGATATAGATAGTATGACGAGTGGTGGATGGGAAGAATGGAAGATGAAGGTGTTTGCAGAAGATGATTTGATGTTTGAGGTGATGATTTAACAAAGGGGTGATGTTGGAAGCTAATGGGTAATTTGAAGAGCTTAAGTTTTACACAAGAGTTAAAACAACATAACCACGACACAAGCCAAAAATTAAAACCATCCTGCTAAACCTCTACTCTTGTTTTGATTGAAGAAGATGAAGAGAGATGATTATGAGAGAGAATCTGAAGGGAGTGGAAGATTGATGATGAGGATGATATTGATGATGATTTTTTTGATTTAGATTTAGATGCAGATACATGAGTGTTTATTTTGTTTTAAAACTTTGAATTTTGTAGTGATGGAAGCCTAATAGTGTTTGTTATTTGTTTTGGAACTTTGAATCATTTGGATGATGAACCTATTAATGTTTGATTTTATTATTGTGTTTGATTTTTATGTTTAATGTTCTTTACTTTATTATATTTTATTATTAGATGAAAATTAATTGATATTTAGTTAGATATATAATTTTATTTGTATTAGATGAGGTCTTTGCCTCAAATAAAAAAGCACGCACCTCAAGTACGCCTTGCTCCTCAAGGCCCCATAAGGGTTTTAACGCACCCAGGTGCGCGCTTGCGCGCTAAATAACTATGCTCTTGTGAAAAACCAAAGATGATTAATGTCTGATCAACCAGCAGCTAATTTAGTCCTGTATAACACTTGTGCACAAATTATTTTCTTTAATGCGGTAACCAATCCCACCTCAACCTTAATAGAAGTATAAGGCGCACTTATAATACACAAAACCAGCTCGATACAGTGTGAAACATGACTCAGGCTGACCTGGTTTAGATTGAGTCCTATCCCAACTTGAGGCCAATTGCATTACTAATTAGAACATTGTTGTTGGTGAAATCAATAGCAGTCACCTGTGGATTCTTGGAGAATGATCCAGTTTAGTATTCTTGGGATTGCTTCAAATCAAAGTTACCACACATATCATCTTCATTTACTGCCAAATCCAGATGAGGACAATGTTAAACCACAACCAGGAAAAGATAAGTTTGTTGATCAAATTTGTAAGTAAAAAACAAAATAAATAAAAATTTAGTTAATACAACTACATGTATGCTTTCATAAATTCAACATAATAATGAAGTTTTACAATTTCTCCAGCGCAAAGTGCAATATTTTTGAGAAATGATATTTATATTGTATAAACTCTCTACCTCCACATGCATACAAGCTCTCAAGATTTTTCTGAACCACTATTCTTGCATGTCTCCAAGAAAACTTTGTAGTCTCTCTAATAAGTCCAGCCTACAAAGGAGAAGAAGTTGCACCCAATATTAGATACAATGCCATTCAAAAGCTTGCTCATGGCAAACAAAATCTTATTTGACAACTTTGAAATGTAAACAAAGGGATGTTTGAAATGATCACCTGAAAAATTTGGTGCAGCAAGGTACCTATCAGTGCTGCAGTTGAATGTTCACTGCATTTTAGCCTCTCATCCAGGACAGTCCGTCTTGAGCAACTGAAACTAACGCTGCCTAAGTTTTCTAAGTTTATTAAAAATAATTACCAAAGTGGCTTGAAGCAGTGCTTGTTGTAAAAACCACGACAAACATTTTCATATGTATGCAGAAGAAAATGCCACAACATTTAAGCAAGCAGATAATAATAATTACCCGAGTTCCAGACATCAGTATCAGGGTTAGCGATAAGAAAATTATTTCTTATGGTCTGCGTGCGCCTGGTCATCAAATTTGCCAATTACATGTATGGTATCTCCAGGAGCAATTACAGTATAAAACCTGAAAAGGAAGATTTTCAGGAACAGTAGGACAATAATCTGCATTATGAAATTCAATAAACCCAATAAACAGTTAGATGAGAATAAGTTTCGTATGTAAAAGTGTTTTATGCAGAAGATTGAAGATGCAAAAGTTAATAATCGAAACAGAAAAATAGATTTCCTAACCATATGAAAAAACCACCAACTACTTAATATTAATGGGATACCCAGAAACTAGGATGAGCGTTGACTTAATATCAAACCAACAACAATGGCAATTCTTTAGATTCAGTGATGTAAAAGATGAACGGACCATTTTATTTGGATCCTGTGAAACTATCTTTCAATACTAACTCTATTTCGAGCTAATCCTTTAATACATGAGACAAAAGGGAGGGAGGAGAGAGAGAGAGAAGATTTTTAATTTATGCTGTAATAGAATGTGAATTCATAAATTCCTACAACCAAAATAAGAAATAAAATACCGATTTAATATAGTTGCCTCCCAATATTTCTTTATAGAAAGTCAAGAATATTACCATTATTAATATGGTAAAAAGATCTGATACTGAGGATTGAAGTCTGAGCCTTCAACTAATATGACAGTGTCACTGCTAAGAGCAATGAAACAATGTCCTGATCTCAAAAGCATTAATAACATTTGAGAATATTTCAAAATAAAATTATCTAGAAACAAACTGGACAAAGAGACACATAAAAGGATAGAGAATGCTAACTTCAGTCATCCTCCCAGTCCTTTGCCAGCTCTGCCTCCAGTTTTCTCATTCAGCAAGCGAAGTACCTGAAAAGAAATTGACCACCAGTACTAAGTTACCAACTCTACTGAGACAACAACAAGATGTTTGTGACTAAAATTCAATAAGAACCTTAGAAAGACACTGTGCACCAGATAAATGAGCTTGTTCCCGCTTCTCAGAAACCTACAGTAAAGATGTGATACAAAATAGTCAACCTCTTACGCATCATTTCTGCATGGAAAGGTTCTAAACGTAATTTTGGTAAAAGGATACCTCCAACACAAGAAAATTAATATTGGAACATTCCCCATTGACCTTTCCGTCGGACCCATCTACGATTTCTTTGATGCGGGGATCAACTCTAAAGCGGCATCTCTTAGCTATTTTATGCACTGGATTTTGGTTAAACATGCCTCTCCATCTAGATACTGACTCTTCAATGAAATGGCATCTTCTACTTGATCCAGTTCAAGCAATACTAAGAATATTGGAACAAAAACTACGACTCTCGGCCCGGGGCGATATGCTCCAAATTTACCAATTATTTCATACGACCTCACTGGCTATATTATGTAATAATGTAAAAATAAGAACAGATTTTCTAGCATGGCGATTCTCACCAGAATCCATTTTGAGGATTCGATCATGGGTGTGCAATTTTATTTGTTCAATGCAAATACAATGTGTCAGCCTCGCGATCAGGCCCAACCATGAATTCATTTGCTTTAGACCCAAAATCATGAGTCTAGAGTGTCTGAATAGAAGGGGTGTTTATCACATCCTATATTGGATATGGGAAAAAGTTCTTATTATATAAGTATGGACTCCTCTCAACCTAATAAACGCATTATAAGGAAGAAAGTTCTTAGCATTATGAGTATGAGCTCCTCTCAACCTAATAGATGCGTTTTTAAGTGAGGGACTTAGCAGGCTTTCGAAGCGGATTAAATCTACATGGATGGGATGGTTCATTGCAGCTTGAGGAAGAAAGTATCCACCCTTGAAGATGCCTAGTAAAGCTATTGAAGCACTTAAGCCACGCCTCAAGGCTAGACGGGCAAATAAACCTTGAGAGCATGTAAGCCTCAACATAGGGTAGTGGGGATCAATCCTCCTATTAGAGAGCAACCTTAACATGTTGATGTAAATATCAGGCTTAAGCCTTAGGCTATTGAGCTTAAGCCTTGAAGCTCTTCAAATGGTTTTGGTGGGTTAGGTCTTTTTACAAATTTTATAAGATGTTCAAGCCTCAATATTCAATAAATCTAGTGAACCATGTTTTTGTTAGCTTTTGGTGTACATTTTCTGTTTTTCTATTAGGCATGACTAGAGAGTGGGGTTTGTAGTGGGTATTTTGCTAGACATGACTAGAGAGTAGGGTTTGCAACGGATTTTTTGTTATGATAGGGTAGTGAGGAAAATATAAGAGAGCGAGTATTGGTTAGAAGGGGGAATAAGAAAGGAAAATTTATTTGATATTGAGCTTACTCAATTTGGAGGGTTCCAGGCCTCTCAAATGCTTGTTTGTTCTATTTCAGAAAATTAGTATCAATGTTCTTTTTAGTCTATAATCTGCCCAAATCATCAAATTGGTATCATAGCACGAATGTGGCTCAAAAAACATAGATGCTATGGAGGAAATGGACTAACCAGTACAAGCAGAATTTCAGCATCACGTTGAAGGATTTATTGCAGAAAATGAACATAAGATTTGAGCAGATCATCAAATTGCAGGAGGATATAGCTTGAGTTGGTGCATTTTCTTTTGGGGGGAAAAGAGTCAATTACCTTGATCTCTTCCTAATGCGCGCGTAAGGGCCAAACAACGCCCTCATGCCGCATTGAGCTCGGGTCATCTAGTTGAGGGCCTAACAGGTTGCCAAAATTGAAAAACACGGCGAAACCCTAACCCGAACCTTCCACAGCTCTAATAGTATGTGAAATGATAGAAGAAAAGAATACTTTTCTTATTAAATGGATGAATTACATAGTATAGAGACACCTATATATATACAAAAGAATTGAACAAAAATGAAACAAAAATAAGTTGTAATAAAGGAAGGAGGATAATGTACACAAAAGGTTAGAGATAAACAAAAGAATATCTAGAGAATATTCTATGATTTTCAACAATAACAACCCTCTAGTCTTGTCAAATTCTTAAATTAGGCCCAAGGAGAGCTCTTTATGGCTTTAAAAACATTTACATAGTTAAAAGAGTTCATGCACGTATGGCATCAGCTTTTCACCTATCAAATGATAGATACCATATACTCACTTATATAAATATGACATCACCGTCGCATCTTCGTAAAAAAATAGAGTCAAACAAACCCCTATACCAAGGTTAAAAATTGGCTTTAATATCCACTGTTTCCACTTACTCCCATATAGATATTGTCCACCTTGAATCAAAATAACTCACAAAATGCATTTATATAGTGAAGAAATATCCATAGTTATGTGGTACAGATAAATTTTTCTCTTTTATATGATATGGAATATTAAAATTACCAATATTTCATGCAAACACAATGTCCTTGTATGCGGTAGGATTGCAAAGATAAAACAAAACCAAACATCAATGTTGAGAGCAAATGAACCACGAGTCCTTAGTAGAGTAAACAAACTCTTATATCAAGGTTGGAAGTCTGACCTCGAGTGAGATGTGTTTAGCTCTATCAAGACAATCTATATATTTAACCCACAAATCTACATGGGACACAAGTAACAATATATTGTCTTAACCGGGGGATTATGATATCCCGCATAAAGTTCTTGACAATATATAAATACATACATACATACATAAACATTTATATATATAAACATTTATATATATATACACTCCTCTTAACAATGTAGATATGTTTAAATCTTTGGCAACTCCTTTAACCCAAATAGACAATGATGACATGTTCAAAAGCGGGCTATAGAGGGAGTAGAAGCCAAATAATAGTGGCCAGATCAAGCAAAAAACCTAAGTTCAAGGCCATGGAATGTGGGCTTTTGTGAGTTATCATAGCTAAAAATATTTCTTGAAATTTGGGGAATCAAGTGGGCAAGCACCATAAACTCACAAATTGACAAAAACAAGTCTACAATCAACATTGCTCATGATTTGGTACAACATGATCGCACTAAGCATGTGGAAGTATACAAACACTATACTAAAGAAAAGCTCGACAAGAGTATAATTTGTACTCAATATGTCTCAGAAACTAGGCAACTTGCAGACATTCTAAACAAGGGCTTCCCAACTAAATCATATCAACATATTACAGAGTTGGTAATGGACAGCATCTCCTCACCAGCTTGGGGGCTGTTGAAGCATCACTATGGATTGTGACTTGTTTTTCACAAGGATAAATCCCTATGAAAATTGGAGACTATATACGTTTGTATATGGATGTAATTTTTCCTCCTTTCTACTGTTGTTCACATGTCAGTTGGTGAGTTTTTTTTATAAGTCGTGTTAGTTGGTGAGTCTTGGTTTGCAGGAACTAATTCCCCATTTTCTGTAAAAGCTAGCTTCATAAATAGCTAGACCTCTTCAACTAGTAAGTCTTGAGATTCAATTTCTCCCACAACCATGAGGCATGAACAGAGAAGTCATAACTTTTAAAAGTTTCCAAATTGGTGTAGGTCACAGGACAAGAATCTAGGTATCTGTGCTTTAAAAAGATTGATTGTCTACATTACCTAAGGGAATAAAAAGCAGGAACAGCTAGAAAAAACATGTAAATCAGTTACCATTACAAACCTTTTTGTTCTGCCTCAAGCCCATCTTGTCAGATACCAATTTGCAATCAACACCATCAATATTCTGCACTTTAAGTATGCATACATCATCAGAAAAAGAAAAAACAATAAGGGGAATTGTAAATGTGCTCATTCACCTTCTCATGGCAATATGATAAGAAGATGTTTGGAGTTGAAAAGGACTCTGTCTTTTTCACCATGCCTAAGTCAGGAATATCAACTTCATTTCCATTGGAATCCATAACTTGACCCAGTTTCACCCTTTTTAAGCTAACCCTATTAGATAATAACACAGATTTTTCAGAAGCTTTCATTGTTGGGGAACAAAGCCACTTCTCAAGTTTGCCTTCTGAACCAGGAGAAGTCTGCAAAATGGACCATGTACCAACCATCTGGAGGTACAGAGAGAACCAAAATAGTGACAAAGAGTAACATACCTTATTCTGTGAGCATTGTCTAAAATTCAATGAAGTCAACGAAGCATCTGGTAACACTCTTATCCTCTGGGGCATGCCTTTATTCGTCATCGCTGATCTCTCGTGTAGAGTCTGTGTTGCCATCACCTCCATCATCCTGGCTTTGCTTTATCAACTACCAATCACCCCATCCACATTCAACTTAATTGCTAACTAGTAATTTGAATTTAAAAAATAAAAACTAAAAACCACTCAACTGGTAAAGAATCAATTACCATTCCAGGAGAGAACTTGAAACGCTTAAGTGCCATGGACTTGAAACCTCAGGTGACACCTGAGAAGGGTTCTGCTCAACATCCAGCCATTGCTGGAATATTCTCAGAGGCGTATTCTGGGAGAATTATTCGGATCAGTTTCCATGAATTTGATGTTGATGCGCTTGGGACATCATTTCTTGAAACTCTTCCAGATCCTCAAAACTGGTGATTGAGTCCACTGTTCCTGAATTCAGGGCACTTCCAAAGTTTGAAATAGCTTCAACTCGACCACCATTGCTACGGTTTTGCGAGGTTGACAGGCCATTCTTTGGATCAATATTTTCCAAATTCAGAGCTTTCCCATGGTTCCCAGAGGCTGAAACTACACCGTTTTCACCAGCAATTCCCGTATTTGGAGCAGTTTTAGGGTTTTGTAGTGCTAAGCCAGATTCCAACGGTTGAGCATTTGAGGTTGGAATGAGAACAATTTTCAGGACAAGCAGTTGTAGGGTTTGAAAGCTGACCAGACTTTGATGGTGGGTTAGGATCGGCGGAGGAAACGGCGTCGTTTGGTCGAGACGAGGAAGATTGTGAGTGGCGGAGGAAGAAGTGTTGGATGCCGAATTTAGAAGGCTGAGAATTAGGTTGGTTTTGGTTCGATTTGGAGCTCGGTTTCTTCCTGGGAGCCATGTTTTTTTCAAGGCAAGTGTAGAGAGCTAAGGTTTCTGCTTCATCATATGAAAAAGCTTTGAGTCTAAGGCGTTTGTTCATTGACGGCAGGAATTTGTTTTCCCGCCCAAAATGAATTGCAGTGCTACTCAATGGCCTGCATTTGGGCTGGGCCCATATAGTTTCAAATCTACGAAGACTGCAGAGATTTTCACAACCCAAGTTCCCAATTTGGAGCGTAGAGCATCTCCGACAAGCCTATCTAAAATAGATACTCAAAATATATTAAAATATTGTATTATCATTTTAATATATTTAAAATGTTCATGGCAATTGTCCCGATTTGACTATTAATTCCAATAACTTTTCGATAATAAAATTGAAAAATACGCATTTAGTATGTCGTATCGTATAAGTAGTGATAACATCACGTGTTGATATGTTACGCCATCAAATTTTTAATTTTTTTAATTTTTTTTAATAACGATCATATTAACAACGATCATGAAATTCAAATTTTTAAAATTGCAGTGCAAATAGAAAATCGAAAAAATCAAGGAAAAAAGGAAAAACAAAAAAGCTTTATAAAGGAAAGAAGTAATACTAGTAATGGTAGAGCAAACCTTACTTTTCCTCACCAGAACATGAATCACTTCTGAGCTTTCTTGAGAAAGCCAGAACGAATTTTCGAGAAAATAAATACAAAAGATAAGAATTCCAGAAAATGGGTTTCCCAAAAGAAAGAAACAAAAAACAGAAGAAGGTTGAACTCCGGAGAATGGCGAAACGAATTTTCCCAGAAAACGGACTCCACAATTATTCAGCAAATGGGTACCCAGGAAAACGCTCTACTGGAATGAAAAGGCGGATCAAAGCACGAAACCCACTACACGAGCTTTCCCGAGAAAACCCAGGAATTTTACAAATGAGTATCCAGCATCCAGGAAACACGCTTCTGGATCAAATCACGACCTTTTACAAGCTCATCATCTCTTTCCCCAACACCAGACAAAAACCCAGAAACAGTTTCCTCAGAGTTCAGCAAATGGGGTGCCCAAAAGAATACCACAAATTCCACTGCGAATCAAAGCATCACAAGACAAGAACACTGTGCGCGGATCACGACGAGACCATCTTTTTCCCTCTCTTTTGGCGAAGAAGCTGTCGACCGGAAATGGATAGACAAATACCGAATATGTTGGAGTTGATTTTTAGGATTAAGCTATCTAAAATATCTAAAAGAGGATATTTATTAAGCGCTGGAGATGGTGTAGGCATCTTATTATTTCTCTATTCTTATAACTTATGTTTTAGCGATCGAAGCAAAGTCTCTGCTTGTTATACATTCTTTTAGTTTCACGATAGGTACCGTGAGATGTGGTGGTCGTTTTGACTCTCAGTCTCTGCATCGTTTTTATAAGTACCTGTATGTATGTTTCTTTTTTTTAAATTATTGGAAGTTAGTGAAAATTGGGTGTAAAATAGAGAATGTGGTTGGAGTGTATTTTAAAAAGTTGCTAACTAAAGTGGTAAATTTAATATTTAAATATATTTTGAGTAGTTATTTTGTTGAGTGTGGTTGGAGATGCTCTTAAAATGCTAATTAGAGATGCACTTTGGGCTGATATGTATTCCATTGACAACCATGCCCTTCTCCTGAGGCCAGGTAACATATCCACATGGAAATAATAAAAAAGAAACGAGGTTTGGGGCTTTTTAAATAATATCGTAATTAGAAAAAATAATTTTTTAAATATAGAATACAAATAAATATTTCGAAATCTATGACATTTATTGCCAATTAAGCGTCACATAGATGTCGAGTCTTCAAAACATGATTTCAACGTGAAAATGTGAAATCGTGTTTTGAAAACATCATTTCAATGTTAAAATGTGAAATCGTGTTTTGAAGACATGATTTCAACATAAATTGTAAAACTGAGAAGTCGTGTTTTGAATGTATTATTTTAGTGTAAAAATATGAAATCGTGTTTTAAAAACATGATTTTAATATAAATTTTTAAAATTGTGAAGTCGTATGTTAAGACACGATTTCAATGTAAAATTGTGAAATCTCGTTTTGAAAACACGATTTCATTATAAGAGAATTTTCACCTCATTACTTATATGTCAAAAACTACCGTAGAATTGGAATAATTTTCCAATCTAAAATATTTTGATAATTATTTATTTAATTATCGATAAATTTATCAAGAACTTGATGCCATAATTCAATTTATGGATTTTTGATAAATGTGCGAATTAATAAAAAGTAATAATTTTTAAAAACTTATAAATCAAACAATAATTCCACATTTGCAATAGTGGTCGTGCCAGCAATGAGGTGGAAAAAAATATATTAATATTTAAAAAATGTCTTATCCAACCCTATTTTATTTCTATCATCCTCACGTTATTTCCCTTTTCCCTTTCTCTCATCCTCAAGCTACTCTTCTTACCCAGCCCTAACCAAATTCTCTCAAATCATCACTTGATGCTATTAGCTCGTTTAATTGAAAAATTTATTCTATCGAGAAATTGAGAATATGAAAATTTGATGTGATGTCTTTAGTTTTCGTTTTTAATCGTTTCGTCTTGAATTTGGTTAATCATTTGTTCAAGATTTGGTTGAATTTGGTTAATTAATTCGAACAGGCAATTTTACTGTTTTCGATTCGTATAAATATTGAAAATAGTGGTCATTTATTTGTTTTGAAAATTTGTTTAAATGCTTATTCTCGTGTAGCGTTTTCCTTATTTTCAAAAAAAGTTTGAATAAACTTGAAGAAAATTTTACCTCTTCTTTCTTATGGTATTATCATGTGTCGTTTCGAATAGAATTTAAGCGTAGGAGAGCTTATTCTTGCCTTGTGAATAGGTAATTTCATTTCGCATTTTTGTTGTTGTTTGGAGATATTTGATTCATATTCTTCCTAGAAAAAAACATTTGGTTATTGTCATTTTGAAAAAGTAGCTATTTTCTAGATTCATATTCTTCTCTAGTTTTAGTGTCTTAGGATGTCACATGATTCAGAAATGCAAAATAGCAATAATTTAAAGTTATGTTTGGCGAAAAATTAAGATCTATAAAACTTATAATGAATTTTGCAATGCAATCTGAAGCAGAATGTGGGTCTTAAATAAGCAAAGCATTTCCAATATTTGTACCATTTGCAAAAATTAGAATTAGAAGAACACGAAGAATAAGGAAAGCATATTGATTCCAACTTGTGTGGACACCTTTTTCAACATTAAGCAATAATTGACCCGAAACATAACTAAATTGTTAGAATGGTCCTAAGTAGCCATCTTCACTTTTACCAAGCAAAGAGCATATCAAAAATTAAGGAAACTTTTTCTCAATGTCACCATGGCAAAGTATTTTCCTACATCTAAGGAACTGTATTAGACACACAAAAGGTAATTAACTTGAGGTAAACCCCAAAAGAATGTTCCAAATAAATAATCCTTCACTTCGTCCAAGTCTAGACCATCCTCAGAAATGGCCAAAACATGGTTATGAGGTAAACCCCATAAGGGGTTTCTCTTCCCCCATGACATGCATAAATGATATTTACAACACTTCCCTAATATATACAGCATGAGCAGTCATAAAGGAACACAAATATGACAATTTTTTCCTCTAAATTTTTGTTTCAATTCCCTTAAAAAATGTGACACGACTTCTTAAGAATGTGTGTAGAAAACTTCAAGCCATTGAGGTTTGGGCATGTGGGGATTTTGGAAAGAATGAAGACTAAAACTGACTTTGCATAGTGTTTGACACTCATTCTGCATAGAACTTATCAAATAAGAACCACTATTGTTCATAATTAGTATAAATAATCACAAAGTAAATCACTCACCATTTCAACGTTGTTAATTATTATTAAAATGAGTTGTTTGTAACTACGATGTGATTCTAATGTCCATGAAGTGACGGTTATCATATTTGTAATAGCATTATCTCGATTTTGCTACAAAGGTCAAGAAGTGCTTAGTCAATTTTTTTTAAAGTACAATTACTTCTAAGCAAAGTTAAGTGAAAATGATATATACAAAATGCTCAGTTTTTTTATTGCTATAGTTGATGTATAGTTTTTTTAGGGCTTCCATATTTTGTGAAGATCCATGAGAGTGTCTTGAACAAGTGGAAGATCGTCTTTGGCTTCTTTTAGTTTTAAATTTTTGTACTTGATTTTTTTTTTTTTTTTACTTTGTATGATGTTTGTGTTTATGTTTATGTTATGTGATTTTTAGGGTTTACAGTAACACAAATCTGTTGTATCAAAACAACATTGCTCAATGATTCATATTTATTTTACCTTATTGTAATATAATTTCTAACTTATAAATATTGTGCTTCTATAATGTTAGGTTAAGAAATGAAGACTTACACCACTTTGTTATGTTATATGAATGGTGAAATCCTCAATCGTCCAAATGGTGTATGTTATAGTTGTCCTCCTATAAAGGTTGTTGTGATGAATACTGATGCAACATTTGATGAGTTGGAAACAAATGTATATCAATTGTTATCAATTGATCGCTTGCACACTTAGTTAAAAATAAGTTTTCGATATCCAATATTTGGGATAAATGGGATCATTAATTATATCTAAGTACCTATGAAATATGATAATGATGTTAAGGAATGCTCGTCATTGTCAATTCTGTCAGTATCCGTAAAAATGTGCGGAGACATGTCCCATAGATTATCATGCAGTGTCAATTGGTTGCAGTCAAAGAGAATAAATAGTTGAGGAGAATATGTCCCTGTAGGGCTATGATAGGGTCCCTCCTTGTTGATTACTTATAATTATGAGAAGATGTTAGACAAGAGTTAATTCGACCATTGATCGCCAATCGATGATGCTAATGGCTAAAATTTTTGTTGATATCCCTATTGAAAATGATGATGTTGATAAATTAGTTGATGAAGATGACCCTTCTTAAAGTAACTCATTCTTAAATGCTGGTGAATATGAAGTCACTTCCTCATTATTTAAGGAATTGAATTGAGATGTAATAAATGTCATGAGTGCTGAGACTCTCACTTCACGTAGTGGATTATGGAATGAATCAAATGAATAGTATGAAGGGTTGTGATTTGAAAATGAAATGGACTTACGGTATCTTTATTGAAAGCGTTATTCCATACATAGGAATCAACATTTGGTTGTTTCAGAGTTCAAGCCAAGTTTATGGACAGTCAAGTGTAAGAAATCAAATGATGATTGTAGATGGAGGCTTCATGCGTGTTGTCGCAAAACACATGGTATGTTTGAGATATGAGTACATGTCGATCTCATCGTGTGTATATCTGAACCTTGCGAGACCACTCTCATTAGACTGTCTTGATTGCGAGAGATCTGAAGTGTAGTCAAAAGAGATCCTACCACATCCATTGCAACACTCCATCAAATAGTTAGAATAAATTTGGTTATGATGGTCATTATAGGAGGGTTTATGAAGCAAGGAGAAAAGCAATTGAGAAATTTTTTGGTGATTAGGATGAGTCTTACCATATTCTACCTAAGTGGTTGAATATCCTCCAACTTACTAACCCCAGGACGAAGATTGTTTTGGAAAACATTTACACAACCTCCGTTCATGGAAATGTACGTTTTATGCGTGTCTTTTGGGCTTGTATTGAAGGGTTCAAAAGTTGTAGACCATTAATTCAAATTAATGGTACTTTCCTATATGGCAAGTATAAGGGAAAACTATTGATTGCAACATCTGTTGATCCTAATGGACACATCTTTCCTCTTGCCTTTGCAATAGTTGAGGAGGAATCCACAAATAGTTGGTCTTAATTTCTTACTGCTTTAAGAACTCATGTCACTCAAAGAAAAGAATATGCTTGATTTCTGATCTTCATGCTGGAATAAATGTTGTTGTAAGAGATGTTGCTACTAGATGGAACCCACCACATGCACACCATTGATATTGTCTTAGACATGTGGTTAGCAATTTTAATGAGAAGTATAAGAACAAAGTCCTAAAGGACTTCTCATTTAAAGTTGGATGTCAACATCAACCATGTAAGTATGAACGGTGTATGGAAGAGATAAAAAGGTTGAATGACAAAAGTGTTGGATGGTTTGCAAAGATGGACACTAAAAAGTGGACCCAAGCATATGATGGTGTATTTCGATATGGGTTGATGACAACAGACATCATAAATGGGGTATTGAAAGGGGTTAGGATGTTACCTATCACTGCACTTGTACAAGCGACTTTCTATCGATGTGTCACATATTTTGAGAATCGTCGTGTAAAGATACGGGCTCGAATTGCAAATAAAGATATGTACACTATATATGCCATGACTAAACTTACAAATTATGAAGCAAAGGACAATGGACACTCTATTAGAATCTTCGATTTAGAGACTAAGATGTTTGATGTGACTACTACAACTCATGGGTTCCATATGGATAAAGGAGATAATAAGCAAGTTGTTAACCTCAAAACTACAAATGTACATATAACAAGTGGCAACCGTTTAACATCCCTTGCTCACACGTGCTTGCTGTTTGTGCTCATGCAAGGATTGATAGTTGACAGTATGTTGACAGATATTATACTATGGATGCATATGCAAGATGTTATGCTCCAAAGTTTTTTCCTATTATACATGAAGCATATTGGTCGGAGCCAAACTTCCCTATTCTTCATCCAAATCCAACTCTTGTGCAAGAGAAAGGGCTATCCATATCATCAAGGATAAGGAATGAAATGGATTGCAAGGAACTAAGCGTTAAAATTCCATATGGAATATGCAAACCAGAGGGACATAACAGACTTAAGCGTCCTAGAAAAGCTTAACCGACTTAAGTGGAATATGCCATGATTTGTTTGGGGTTACTTCTGGAGATAGAGACATATATGGTCAGCGACTTCAACTTAACTGGTTATTGGAGAGATTCTCTATATTAGCACTAGATGTTAATGACAAGTTAGAGTGATGCTATTGTAAGACTTATATATTGTAGCTTATCGGTGGATTTCTTTTTGCAGACAAGTCGAATAGTAAAGTTCAATTAATGTTCTTGCCACTTCTGAAAGACTTTGAAGATGCAAGTAGTTATAGTTGGGATAGTGCTTTCTTGGCTAGGCTGTATAGAGAGTTATGTCAGGCATTTCATACGAATGCCCATAATATATCAAGTCCGCACATAGTACTACAGTTATGGATATGTGATAGAGTTCCATTCATTGCACCTTAGCAACAATAGTCGGTACCATGACCTCCATGGGGCATGTAGAATGTATAATACTAACACGTTGATAGGCGCGAATGCGTGTATGTAAAATAATATGCTTATGTGTGCAAGTACCCATGTCGTATCAATTAATATAATGAAAGTAAGAGTATCATTCCCATGAGAATTAGGTTACTAAGTACTGAAATTGGGTAAATCCTAACTTTATCTGGATGATGGATTGAGAGTGGAAACACTAACAACCTAAATCCTAATCTATCATGCAAAGATGCAAATAAAAAATGGGAAAAGATTAGGGTTTAGATTTTATTTGATTAATCCTTATGCATTATGGACCAATTTATTCCCAATTAATATTCTAATCACCTATTAATGGTAAGCCTCACTATTGCATATGTGAATCTCTCTCGATGACCCACATTCTACTCCTGGGACTTAGGTATTTTTCATTTATACTCAACCTCAAAGCCCTAAGAGCGTAATAAACCCGAGAAATATAATCTACCACATAAGATCCATGAATCTCTCTAAACTATGGTGAAATGTGATGTTCTACCCATGTCTAATCCAACTCTCACTTCTCATATCTCAAATTGAACCATAACACATATCAATGGTAGTTAATCATCAATATGCATTAAGAACATAATAAAACAATTAATAGAAAAATGCCTCCAATATCAATTAGAATATAAACCCATGTTTAAATACATAAATCATAATCAAACTACATCTAAAACCCTAGAAAATAAAATCAAAATATGAGGTGAAGAAATACAACCAAAGAAGAACAAGAAAACACAAAACAAACTTCTTCTTCAATTTTCTTCCTCTAAGAGCCTTGCCTTGGGGTTAGAAACCCTGGAGGCTTATTCCTTTCCCCCTCTAGTTTTTCCACCCTAATAATGTCTCAAAGTTATCCTTTTATACACATTGAGAAATGGGCCAAAATTAGCCCAAAAGTGGAAAATCGCTAAGTACCTTTGTAAGGTCTCGATCCAGCCAGTGCAGGCAGGGCAGATTGGCGGATCTGACCCAGATTTGGGGAATGCGATTTCCTTTCATTTCAATCCAAATAAAAAAAAATTCAATAAAAATGTGAATACATTTTCAATACCATCATTTCAAAATACTCATTAGATTTATACGTAAATATACATTAAACATTTTTGCGGAAACTAAACGCATTTGCGACCCGTCATTTTGGATAACTCCCACATTTGTACCATTATTTACAAAATTTATCAAAGTTTTTAATATAAAAAACATTTACAAAATAAAATCAGAGTTAAACTTTCACAAGATACTTTATAAAAAAAGAGTCAATTCAATTTCGTTCATGCGTGTCTTTAAAACACATTCCATAAATATCCAAAACAAAATGAGTCAAAACTATATTCTTCGCATGAAGACTTTTACATCATTGAATTCAATGCAAAATAGTTACGAATATCATGAATGAAATGACATACATGGAGCAGACATTTACTTATACTCGCTCGTTTGTGTGACTTTGTGCCGGTGATCTTTGGATTACTTTCTCACTTGGTACCTACGCGATAGCCAAAAACAACGCTAACGTTTCATGCTTAGTGGTTTCATACAATTCTCTCTTCATTTCCAGTTTAAATCAAATCATACAATGTTTATAAAACAATGCTTTCATACATTTTTATTGACCAATGCGATGCAATTACACTTTTACACACACACACACACACACACACACACACACACACACACACACACACACACACACACACATATATATATATATATATATATATATATATATATATATATATATATATTCATTCATTACATTCACTTACAATTCATTGGTCATTTCAGTTATGAAAATTTCATATGCATTAAATCATTCAAATCACAAATCATACACTTTTTTGATCTCATATCTGTTTACCCTTATCGAATTTAACCTAAGTTTTCTCTGCATAGGATAGCGAATCATGGCAAAGTCCCATTGAAATTTGTAAGTAGATATCGGTATATATATATATGAATATGTACTCGGTTGGTGTGCACTGCGTCTTGTCATTTGGGCTCTAGAATAGGTATGCCTGATAGTACATTTGTTTGACTTTTATTTGTACCACCGAATTATCATAGCTTTCGAATTCTAATGGTTAACATTCTTTTAAGAATATTAAAATCATTCAATACAATTTACAATGAATCTATATATATACATTTGTATCTGAAATAAAACATTTTCACTTTCATGCAATTTTCTTATGCAAATTCGTTTCATAAAATGCTTTGTCTCGTCACTTAAGACAAATCATTCAAACACAAATCAATAGACACTTTCTTGTCAATCATTTCAAAATTCAAATCATTTCATAATTAATTCAGATATTTTAGAAATAGAGAGAGAGTTTGAGGACAAACCAAAAATCGTTGCTTTGATTCCAATCTTCGGAATCTTGACTTCAATGTGGGCTTTCCTCCTCGTTAGCCCCTATTTAAATACCATGACAATCACATATTAGTCAATTATTTTAGGAGTTCCATTTTCAGTAGGAATTGAAATCATCTCATTTGGATAACCCAAACTCAAGTTACGGCATTTCAATGCCAAACTAGTCGATATGCCCAACTCACTAGATCACCCACTGTTTTTTTTTTTCGATTTATGGGGTTTTAACTCCATATATTGGTAATGGTGCCTTCACTCATTTGAAGCTATTGTTCTAAGGTTTCTTCTTCGATTGGAATTATCCAATTTGGATCACCCAAACTCAAGTTACGGCATTTTAATGCCAAACTAGTCAATATGCCCAGCTCACTAGATCACCCATTGTTTTTTTAGATTTCTAGGGTCTTAACTCCATAAATGAGTAACAGTTCCTTCTACTCGTTTGAAGCTATGGTTCTAAGGTTTCTTCTCCAATTGGAATCATCCAATGTGGATTACCAAAACTCAAGTTATTGCATTTTACATCCTGACTACTCTAATTTACCGCAGAATGAGTTGTTCTAACACACATAACTCCTTTGTGATTTCTAGGCACTTTAAAGTAACAATTTGCATACACTTCCTTCAATTACATTATTCCCATAGAAGTATATTTTACCCATAATTTTGAATCACTCAATTTGGATGAGTGAAACTCAACTTATGGCCAAAACACCATAACAACACCCGAGCGAACATGCCATGAAGCTACAGAACTCACCTTGCCCGTATTCGGGACCTTGAGATACAATTTGCTCTAGTATCTTCTATAAATTTAGTAGCCTATCACTTATGGTTCTTTACCAATTAGATAGCCATTTGGATGATTATAGCAACTATATCCAAAACAAGAGCAGAGGTTTTAACATATTTTTTGTGACATTCCTTTGAACTTGATATTTTCCTTTACAAACATTGCACAAAACCAATCCAAACAACAATACTACTTCAAGCTTCGACCCAAAACAACCCGATAGTGGTTTAGCACCAATACAAACCCCTTTACTTAAGTTAGGGCTTTTTTCCCCAAAATCAAAATCCTGAAAAGATGAAGTTAAGCTTTGATTTCTTACCTTGAATCTCTTCAAATCCTTCTCTTGTGAGTTTGCTTGATCTCTTAGAAGCAAGAAATGGGAAAGATTGCCACCAACGTGATCTCTCTCTTTGCCTAGCTTCTCCCGCTTTTTCTCCTCTTTCTCTCCAAAACGTTTTGCTCTTAATGAGCTTCCTAGACCAAAATTTGGCCTTTAAACCCCTATTTCTTCAAGGGCTTGTTTGGCTCACCAAAACCCATTTTTGGGTTAAGTTCTCTTAATTTAATATATAGCCAACATTTCATTTTATTTGCATTTCAAATCTCAATAATCATACTTAGACATATAACTTAGTCTCAAATGACCCTTAAGTCCTCATTTTCTCTTTAAGCCTTGTTTGACTTTTCTCATTATTTCATTCTCATTTTCTCATTTAGCATTTAAGTCCATTTCATTAGACCCTTAGGGTCCTTATTCCTAAATTCTAAATTTGCCATTTTTTCATAGGTTAATTTAAAGGTTGGGTCATTGATCTGCTGTGTATATATCATTTAATCATATACACATTTTGATCATATAATCATTTAAGTTTCATTTTAATCATTTATCAATTCTGAAAATACCTCATTTAGCTCGATTTATCTGTAAACATATAATAAAATTATTATAAAAGTTAAGAGGTATTTTGAGACTTCTACACTGATCAATGTCATGGTTGCGACCATGAATGCTATGTGGTCGCAACCACGCTGCAATATGTTGGAAATAGTGGTTGTAGAAGAGGTTCGTAATTAGCGACCATGAATTGTTAATGGTCGAACTACAACGCGAGTCTTTGAAAATGGTTGAAGATATCTTTCCTGATCGCGACCATGGTGGTATTTGCATTATGGAGTTCATCATATAGGTGCCATAGTCACGACCAGGTTGTGGCTACCTGCTGATCTGACACCTTTACCGAGTCTTGATGATCTTTTAGGTCATAGTCACGACCATGGATGCGTAGTCGTATGGCTTTGCAACTTGCATAACTTCTTCATTCATTATCCAAATTGCTCCATTTTTGTCTTATTTTGTTCATTTCTAACAAATTCCCCAAAACTTGGTATTTTGCTTGTCCCCAAGAAAAGGAATAACATATTTTCCTTATTCAAAACTAATAGCCATGATGGGCATCATATTAAGATAAGAAATGATAATTTGCCTCAGGACCTTGCCTTAAGTACCTTCAAGAAAACTTGAGATAACATGCTAAATAATAGATTGACCATAAGTCGAGCACACACTAAACAAGTTCGCTTAGAATTATTATTGTATAAAGTCTTCCCCATCTAGCCAATTGCAATTTAGAAGGAATTAGATGAACTAGAATGGAATGGAGATCTCTCACTCACATAGTGAGTGTATAAGGCTCAATAAGCTTGTTGGGCATATCACTTTCCACTACTGTAGGCAATTCACAACCCTTAGGATCAAATAGGTCTTTAATAGCTTGTAATGTATGGCTTAGGTAAAGGGTAGTTGAATAGGTCATTTAGGCTTAAGTATACCCAAAGCATACACATTTTCTCTTTACTTCTTCCTTTGCATCCTTAAACATAGAGATTTTTCACATCATTGAGTCTCAAAGGATCCTTCAAACTTATATCTTTGCATCAATTATCTCAATTCACCCCCAAACTTGTTTGATTTTCACCATCTTTAGAAGACAACCAAGAAACTTTATTCTTTTGTTTGTAACCACAAGGTATGAAGTAGTGCAATGTTCAACCCCCTTAAGCTTTCTACCTACCCTTAACAAGCTTTAGGTTAGCAACTCCCAGACCAGTTGGCCTTAGGGTACTAGGTGAAGAACACCCTTAAGAACTTACTTACTCAAGGTGGGAAGGCTATAGGTCAAACATATTCCTCCTTGATTTATTCGTTCTTTTTGCTTATTTTCCTTTCTTTTTCTACTTTTTCTTTCTTTTTCTACCCCAAACCTCCTTTGATTTACATTTCTAGCACAATACTTCAATTAAACTCCCAAATCATACCACATGTTTTCACAAGATATAGCATTGAAAGCAACATGGTAGGGTAAACAAGGGCTCTTTAACTAAAGGATATTCAACAAAAGGTTTCATGGTTTTCATTCTTGGCTTTTCTAGAAAGAAAAGTGGCTAATATGGCTCAAACTAAGTGATAATGAATATATGCACAAAAAGGTTAGCTAGAAAGGCTCAAGCAATCCAAGGATGACCTATATCATTTCCTAATTATTATGCTGCCTAGGATTTTGCCTCAAATGATAATTGAACAAGTTCTAGAGTTTTAAGAGATCAAAATAGGTGATGACCACCTAATTCTTCTCTAAACCAAGCAATATTGACTAAAAGGGTACATTCTAACTTGTGCTCAAAGTGATAAGAACTTTTGTCTAAATAGTCAACTATAAGGTCAAACCATTATGCTTTAAGCTCAACTATCTCTCATGTTCTTCATGCAATAGAAGGTATGATCATTTATCCTCATAGGCATCACTTTTGTCTCAATAGCAACCTAACAAAAACAAAAACAAATTGAAAATAAAAAAATACCCCTAAAAAACTGAAAACATATAAAAGCAACTAAAGCACACAAACAACTAAAGGAAAACACTAAAAATAGGATAATTGAAGCTGGAAAATTTTAAAACAAAGGATACTCCCCCAAACTTAAAACATGCATTGTCCTCGATGGATGAAATAGGAAAGGTAAGAACAGAGAACTCCCCTAGTTGATCAAGTGTGATCATTAGGCTCGGGATGAGACGGGTCCTGATGAAACTTTCTCAATAAGAACAGCTTCAATGCCTTGAAAAACACAAAGAAAAACCAAATAAACACTAAAAACAGGTCAACATGCAAAACATACGAAAATAACTAAAAGCAAACTAAAGTAGTAAATGGATAGAAATCCTTATTTTGCTTGGGTTGCCTCCTAAGAAGCTGCTCCGTTTTTCTAGAGTTCAGCTTGACTCATAGCATTACAGAGAGAATGATGATTTCCGCCTCCATCCGTTTTGAAGAATTGAATATTTTGCTCAGTTAGCAACTTGAGCACATAAGCATTCAAGATCATTATTTTTTTTTAGATTTCCTTCATTTTGGTTAACAACAGTGGCTTCCATTTCCTTAATCAACCGAATAATGGCTTCCTCCACCTTGGATATGGGGTTACTTTCGTAATTTTAAAATCCTCATACATCTCACTCAATGGAGCCATCTCTGGGATGGTCTTTACAACTTCTTCTCTTGTCCTTTCATGTTATTTCAAAGAAGTTGACTCATCTTCCTTTGCAACTAAGGCTTTCCATTCTTGTGCATCATTCTCCACTTGAAGCTTCTCAAGTTCTTTATCATTCCTTAAGGTGATGTCTTCATTGTAGTGCAAGTTCTCATCTTCTTTAATCACCTAAAGATTGGATGACAAGTTCTTTTGTTGTTCTTTAAAGGACATTTCAACCACGTTCTCTCCCTCATTCATGTATTTGGTCACTAACTCTTGTAAATTCATTCCCTTCTCTTGTAGAGGTTGTTCTTTCTTAACTATGGATTTAGTACAAGAAATGGCCATCGAGTCATTCTCTTCCTCTTAAGCTGAGGGTATGGGCCGAATTCCTGGAACATTGATCCTTGTTTGTTCCTTAAAAAATCCAGCCCTATACTTAGCTAAATTAGCCATTGTGATGGCTAGTTCATCCACTTCACTTTTGAAATTGACTCCTCTTGTGAAGGTTTGTTCACTTCCTCGATGAGTTGTGTGACACCCCTTCTATCCAACCCGATTGGTGAGTCCGAACCTGATTCCGAGATGCCACTAAATTGTGATGCCCCTAGTTGGGGCTCTGATACCACTAACTTTTATTTACTATAACTTTAAGCTCATTCATATAATGTTACATTCTACTTGTATTATATTCTGTAGCAGCGGATTACAAAATATATACAAGCTCCATATATGGAAGTGTTCAACATTTACATTGCTACAAAAAGAAACAAAATACATATACATTATAATTAAAAATCTTCCAGTGGACCCCTATTGATGTTGACCTTTGGCTACTCGATGTGGATCATCTTACCTCTCGGGTTTTTCGTACCTACACTCCATGAAACACCCCGTGTTAAACTTTATAGCTTAGTGGAATTAATTACATACGATCTACCCTAACAAGGGTCATCCGACTTTAAACACATTCATATCTTTATGACACATATAACATGTACATATATTTATCCATTTCTCATGTTTACTTTCTTTTTCCATATCATGTTTATTTTCTTATCATATTTCATATACTTTTCATGTCCTCTTATACTGTATTTCTTGTTCTTGTAATGATATACGATCATCGCATAGCAGTGTTATGCTTCTCATATCATATCATATACTTTATACATTTCCTTTATATATACTTTTCATTTTCTTTTATGTTTATGCCTCGCAGCTGTACTATCACCGGCATTTGAGACAATGATTCTATCTCAGATGTACCGAAGGTACTATCACTACTGCATAATGATTCCTATATGTATTGCATTCGACAGCATTTACTACTGCATTTTATTAAACATTCTATATTACCCGCAACTGTGGGCCGAGAGTATACCCGAAGGTATCACCGCATACATTGCACCTATGCCTCAGATATGTGATCCAAACGTGATCTATATGTCATCGACCCAAACAGGGCCTCGGAGACCAGATTCAGACTGCAACAATCCAGATCTTCCTTATAGGCATGCCTATCTATCCATCTACCCGGTCATAAGCAGACAATCAGTTTTATTATGTTTTCTTTCATGTATTATAAAATGATATCCCATATACTTGAATACCTACTGATATCATGTATACATATGAGATATATTCATTATCAAATAGCATCTCTCTTATAAACATTTTACTATACTTTTTCATATAACCAAATTACACATATCTTCTCTTTAGCTTTCATATCTTAAACTTAAACATATACTTGTACAGTATGACACCTATGTATTCACACATCATTCATGTATTCTTGTTCCTCTATGAATCTACTTTACTTAGAAATTGGAATCATCCAAACTCAAGTTATGGCATTTTCATGCCAAACTAGTCAGTTTGCCCATATTACACTAGGGACAGTCTGAAATACTCATTTTCAGGGGTCTTAACTCCATACATGACACTGGTTCTTTGTACTCATTTGAAGCTAAGGTGCTAAGGGTTCTTCTCCAACTGGAATCACCCAAATCGGAGTACCGAAACTCAAGATATGTCCTAAACAACCGAGACTACTCTATGTTCGAAACAGAACTTAAATTGGCTGAACATACCCCACTTCTGGAAGTGACTTTCTGGGCTAAATGGGTTCAGAATTTGAAGATACCTATTTCATGGAGATTTGTTTTCCTTGAATTCTAGTTTAACCAGCCACTTGAATCACTCAAATAGGATAAAAAATGACCAAGTTATGGCCACAACACTAACACTGGTCCAAAATGTAACATCGGGTATCTAATTTCTATGACGCACTACCACCGTAATCACACGGAGATCAGATCACACTGTTTACACCGGTACCAAACCCGAAAATGCCCGTAAATGGTGGTTTTTCTCCCATTTTTCCATATATTTCCACATAAATCAACTCAATGCTCAATACACACATCAAAACCACTCCATATTCATCTTGTAACCTCTATTCTACTCAAATCATCTTTCAATACTTATCTTACATCAAGAACCTTTCATGAATTACTCCCAAAACAACTCTAAAATGAATCATAACCCATACATAACCCTAACATGAAGGTTAGTTAGGGTTTGTTCTAAACCCAAACTCCATTACTTGCAATTAAACCATGAATCCAACCTCAAAGGGAGGATTCCATACTCTTCTTGTACAATTTAGGGTTTTACCAACCCTACTTTCAAGAAATCTAGGGTTATGATGAATCCTAACAAAACCCTAGGTTTGGGGACAAGCTACTAGTCCTACAATTCCATGGAAATCCATACAAAACTTTAGAATTCCTTACAAATTCCATACTAATGATTCCATACCTTTGATCTTCTTTGAACTCCTCTTCTCCTTCTCTTCTTCTTCTTCTCTTCCCTTCTTCTTCTTCTCCTTCTCTTCTTCCTTCCTTATCCGTTTTGCTCTCCCAAATGAGAGACCAAATGAGATTTTTGATTTCCCAATTAAGGCTATGTTTGGCCTTATACATATTTAAGAATTTTTCCCATTTTTTCATTTAAGTCCTCTATTTCTCATCCATTCTCAATTCAACTTATTCTAATTGCAATTCTCGATTTGCCTTATTTTCACTTTAGCATATATTCTTATGAGATTATGAACCTTAGGTCCTAAATTGGTAAATGACTAGTTTACCCTTGACTCTTGAATGAATTCCGGGTTTTTGCTTATTTTATTTTTTGTATTATTTTATTCCGAAAAATATACTTTTACTTTTATTATACCCGAAACAGGTTATCAACTGTCAGGGTATATTTTGGGGTGTTATAAGTTGAGCTTGAGATCTTCTAAGTTCAGCCATGTTTGCCTCTAGGTTTGTCATTGTTTCTTGTAAAGGCGATCTTATCTCATCTTGGACATGAAACCTAGGCAAATCGACTTGAGAATAGTCCATATTAGCCATAGATGTTGAAAATTTAGCTTGAGCCATGGCTAATTCAACTTGACTTCTTTTCATTTCAGCCATGTTTTGCTCTAATCTTTAATTGGCCATTAGAATTCTATCCATTTCCTCCCTTAGCTAAGTCATTTCAGCCATGGTTTCTTCCAAGCTTGATCTTTGGACTTGTGGAGTTTGGAGAGTGTTATGACTTGTGTTCCATGAGGTATTTGGGTGATGGTCTCATCCAAAGTATTAATTGTTCAAGTATGGGGTACCTCCATATTGAACATGATCCATCGAATCATATGGTTGCCACACTTGACTCCTCTCTTGATTTGTCACTCTTTGATGATGCTCACTGGCCATTTGCCTCATTCTTAGTTAGTGATTAAGGAGGAATATTTCAGTTGTCAATTCCTTGAAAGGATCCATTGTGAAATAACCCTACAAAACAAAGAGAAAAATCAAAAGTAAAATAGATAAAAGTGGAAATAAGTATATACAACTAAAATAAAAGAAAACAAACAAAAGAAGTATCCAAAGTAAAGAAGAACTACTTAGTATCGCAAGATGAAGTAAAATGTTAGTCCCCGAATATCGTGAAACTCGATACACGGTCGCGCATATGTAAAATAATACGCCTATGTGCGCAAGTGCACACGTCGCATCAAGTAATATAATGAAAATAAGAGTATCGTTTCCACGAGGATTAGGTCACTAAGTACTGAAATTGGGTAAATCCTAACTTTATATGGATGATGGATTGAGAGTGGAAACACTAACAACCTAAATCCTAATCTATCATGCAAATATGCAAATAAAAAATGGGAAAAGCCTAGGTTTGTACTTTGATTAACTCTTATGCATTATGGACCACCATCCCACCAATATTCTAATCACCCCGCCACGGTATGCTTCCATTATTACACAATGTTAATCTCTCTATTGTCTTACATTCTACTCCTACGACTTAGGTATTTTTGCAATTTATATCAAACCAAAGCCAAGGGTTATTAATAAACTCGAGAAATCTAATCTATCACATAAGAGCCATAAATATCTCTAAACTACGTTGAAATGTGATGTTCTACTCATGTCTAATCCATCTCACTTCTTAGATCTCGAATTGAACCACAAAACATATCAATGGTATCTAATCATCAATACACATTAAGAACATAACAGAACAATTAATTGGAAAAATGCCTCAAATATCAATTAGAATATAAACCCATGTTCAAATACATAAATCAGAATAAAACTACATCTAAAACCTTACAAAATAAAATCAAAACAAGAGGTGAAGAAATACAACCAAAGAAGAACAAGAAAACACGAAATAAACTTATTCTTCTTCAATCTTCTCCTTCCAAGAGCCTTGCCCCAGGGTTAGAAACCCTAGAGGCTTATTCCTCTCTCCCTCTAGTTTTTCCACACCTAATAATGTCTTAAAGTTATCCTTTTATACACAATAGGAAATGGGCTAAAATCAGTCAAAAAGTGGAAAATCATTAGGCCGCAAACGTCTTGTGGTCGCAACTATGAGTGCTATGTGGTCACGACCACATTGCAAGATGCTAAAAATAATGACTGTAGAAGAAGTTCATGGTCGCAACCATGAATTTCTGTGGTCGCAACTACATTGCAAAGTGTTGAAAACAAGATTCAAAGATATCTCTCACAGTCATGACCAAGGTCGCGACTACATTGCAAGGTTCACCACATAGGGTGCCACAAGTGAGTGACCACGTCGCACGCACCGGCCTAACTACCACACCAATGATCTGGGGGTCATGGGCCGCACCATGAAGTAATCGTGGTCACGTACTATGATCGCAGATCTGCATAACTTCTTCATTCCTTGTCCAAATTGCTTGATTTTTGTCTTTTTTTCTTCATTTTCAACACACTTCTTGTATAAGCATCTACTTAAAGTATTTATACTAACACCTTTTGTATAATACTAAACTTTGTTTACTTTTTTTTAATCTTATAGTTGAAGAGATGAGTTATGCACCACAAAAATATCTACTCTAACCCATTATAGGTATCAATTGGATTGCCTTCGATTAAATCAGGTGAAATAACATTTGATTAACTTTTGTCTTGTATTGTTAGTTATTATTGAATTTTAGTAGTTTCTTATCACTTTTTATTTTTTCTTTAATTGTAGATTATTTGGCAGCCATACGCAGATGATATCATGACTAGACTACCTACTTATTATACTTCTGGTGCCGATATATGGATGACCATCTCCCCTCTCATTTGTTTTCACATTGTTGAGTGGCATAGACCAGAGAGAGTATTGAGATAGTTTGGGATGCTTCAAGGAATTCCAGAGTTTTGTGATACAGAGGCCATGTTGCATGATATGATCTAAGGAGGCGGCAAGATGATAATTGGATGGATCAACATCGAGAATATATTCAAAGATGGAATTCTAGTTACCCCTGCGAGGTATGAGGGAATGGTAGCAGTTGTGCAAGAAATGGATCAACTTTAAGGATCCACTAGAATTGATGTGACATAGTTAGCCCCGCGAGGTATGAGGGAACGAAGGAAGCAAGGGAGGGATAAGACACGGTCAGCCAAGGTACTTATGCAAAGAGGTGAAATCTCTCATGGGGGTTGCATTGTGGACATATCATCATCAAGCCCATGGCAATTACATCCTTCATTTTCTAATGAGGGAGGGACACTGTCACATGTCAACCCACCACCTCATACGAAGTTCACCATGCCTAGTGAAGTACCTTTGAGTGCACATACATCTTCAAAGTTACCATCAATTATTGAGGATCTAGAGCCATGTACTCCATTACCAACACCTTTGATTATGCCATCACCATAACCATTAGATCAAGAACAAGTTGGACGAGGATGAAGCGGTGGATAAGGATGAGAACGAAGGCGAGGATGTCAAGCAACACGTGATGATCCTTATGATAAATCACAGATGCATGTACATAATAGGCAACCACAACAAAAGAAGAAGGTTCCTTCATGTGGCACACATTAGTAATTTTATATATGTGTTATCACCTTTGTACTTAGATTCTTCATATTTTGGACATTTTCTACTTGTATCAATTTGGGATATTATCATACATGACATGTTTGATTGTAATTATTTATGAGGTTATTTTAATATCAGACTTTCCATCATTGGGTATCTTATTGATGTTGAACTAATGGTATAAAGATTGATGTTTGGAAGAAACTTTTTATTTTGGTATCTATGAAATGTTGAGTAGGAAAGATTTTTGATTCATTTTGGTATTTTTAAGCTATGATTTGTGTATTTTGCATTGGAATCATATTTTGAAAACACGATTTCACAATTTCACTTTGAAATCGTGTCATCAAAACATGACTTCATAATTTTACACTAAAGTCATGTTTTCAAGACACAAATTTATAATTTTACACAGAAGTCGTGTTTTCAAAACACGACTTCACAATTTTACATTGAAGTTGTAAAACCCGGAAAAATTTGAACTTTTCCGAAAAAGGGAAAAAATGGTAAATTGCCACCATAGTATAGGTTGAAAGCCTGGAAATTCTCTAGATCTCAGATGACAAAACGAACCTCACCGTTGGATTCGTCTCGCAAAATCAAGTCACCAAGACGAATTTCGTTGAATTCTGAGATGGTCGGATTTTCACGATTTTTGAGGCAAAAAGGAACCCAAATGAGTGGGTGACACATGGCATGATGCATGCATGCCATGTGGATGTGTCTAGCCTATAAAAAGGGGATCGGTGGAGGAAAAGAGATGGAGATGGAGAAGAAAGGGAGAGAGAAAGAGGGAGAGAAAGGAAGATCTGATAGTTTCTTCCTTTGATTTTTGGTGTTTCGACGGTCAGAGTTCATCGGGCCGAGAGTTAAAGTTTGTCTACTCTACGAGGGCTACGCTCTAAGAGGTAGGGATTCTTCCTACTTTGGTGTATTGCCACCCTAAGGGGTCTGACTTTTTGTGTTAGATAGTAGCAAGCAGGGATAGATACCACTCGGGTGAAAGACCCGATATTTTTGGTTATACATATGTGTCCAACTGTGAAAGCCCGTGAAAGTGTTGAAAGGTGTACGAAGCCTACGATGAGACCCCGAAAATTCTCCTACCTACAAAAGACACATGTTTTGTTAATAAATGATCCTTGGAGGTGAAACATCCAGTAAGTTTTGATTTCTAAAAACTTGATTTTGTTTCAAAGTGATCATTAGATGAAATTCATCGAAGATGGATGCTATCACACATTGGCTATGCATTGTGTGACGGGAGTTTGTGATGACTCGGTTTTTCATGCATTGAGTGAGTTTCATCTCATTTCATAGCATGACATGTAGTATTCCATTAGAGTTACATCATTATATTGGAATGTTGATATATATGTGAATGTGTCTAAGTGAACATTGCATGTGCATTTAGGGGGGTAATAGCCTCTATAGGAGTCTCTGTATTGGGCATGGCTCACCCTTTATGGGAAACATTTTAGGTGCAAGGTATACACTGGTGGACGACTCTCATACGAGGCCGAGAGGTTGAAGAAAGTCGACTTATGGCTGGTATAGTTCTTTTTGTAAAAACTTTGGAAGGAACTGGTTTTGTCATATGCCTATGTATGTAATAGAGTTTGTGATTAAACTCACAGTAATATGTTTTGGAAATAGCATAAAAAGTTTATTGAATGTGGCTAAACGAATCTCGGTAAATGGGATAGGACAGTGTGGTATCAAGACACAATATTTTTTTTTACACTTTTTCGACATGACTACCAAAGACTAACTAAAGTCCCCGGCAACGACACAAAAAACTTGATGAACATGACCTTTTGTATATACCAAATTTCTATCATTGCTATTGGAAAGTTGTTTAGACTCGTAATGGTGCCAAAAACTTACTTAGATGATTGATTGTTAATGTAGACCATAAAATTGCAACTTATTTCTAACATGACTGCAGGGACTATTCAATCCTCAAACAGAATGCCAAAACTGTTACTGACTAAAATTATTAGGAAAAATTGCTTTGATGTAAATAATAATGAAAATTTATTATCGGGTCTAATTCTCTGCAAGTGCACAGGTCATACAAGTAATACAATGGATTTTAAGTCCAGATATCATTCGCACGAGGATTGATGAGAGATTTAAAGATCAATTACCCCAACTACTCAAGATCCTTACTATTTGAACTCACAAGGACAAAATTGATTTGTTTAAACTAAAGAAAGAATGACTGATTAAAATTCTATAACTATAACAAAAATTCAAAATGAATTTTGAATCGGAGTTCAAAGGAGTAAAGTTAACACTAGAAATATATCAATGTATAATTATCAATTTTGCATCATTCTATAAATATATGAAACTGATTAATGAAATATGAATTTGTCAAAGATGCAAGGTAGTATAGCTTGGATTCCTCCACACTATGCCTTTACTAATTGTAGAGAACCATATTACTTCCGCACACATGATCTAATCGGGCTACTATAGGATGTAATCCCTTTCTAAGAACTCGGGTATTTTTCCTTTCCGCATTTCACACCCTGTCTTGTGATTCAAGAATTCTTGCCCCTAATAGACAGAGAAATGTGCCTTTCTTCAATCTAATTGCATCTCATCCTTGAATTTTAGTAAACCCTCTATCTCCTTAATTAGATCTATAAGCAATACTCTGATCAAGATCATTCCACAATAGTATGAAACTCAATCAATTAAACTGATACATCAATCAACTAATCCTCACACTATGAGTAAATCAGTGATCTATCAAAGCACTTCGTAATTCATTACTCCAAAATATTACCTAGCATTCCTAAGCGATCAAGCCACCTCTCAGGAATCTCCATCTTTGTGTCACTTAGAGGGCCTCCTATAAATCAGATCATGATACAACCATTTTCTGGGTACAAACTACTAATATTAAGAATAGTTCATTTCAAGAAAAACACCAATTAAATAAATTCAGATTTCTAATCATGACATTCTTTTAAATTGCGCAGAAAACAATAACTAACATCAGTCCATTCCTAGAGGGAGCTCAGTCTTTCAAAACTGGATTACAAATAACAATGACTAATTGATCAGAAAAATTCACTGAAATTGCAAGCAAAATGAAATAAATGAACTCTAGAAAATTTCCAAATTCCATTGAAATTAGATAGTAATGAAAACCAAATTTTTACAATGAACCCAGTTCAAAACTTCAGCGCAAATCACTGCTCAAATCCAAATAAAATACTAACTCAAATGTGTTTCGAGACTAAATCGATGAAAAGAAATAAAAGAAAAATAATATACAAAGGAGACTCCAGCTACCTAGATGTTCCAGGTTCGGCAAAAGCTGGGCATAATACTTGATAGGCCGAAAGCGTGATGTGTAAAATGTATACGCCTATGTGTGCAAGTGCACGCGTCGTATCAAGTAATACAAAGGTACCTACGTATATTCGATCCACTGGGAAAAAAGTGCTGATTAATGAGTTTAGCCTTTGAATATTATTCGATCGCAAACCTTGAACTACAATTAACCAATGTATGAGATTAAACTAATCTAATTTATCTTAGTAATTTATCATGGTCAGGGAGACTAAATATGTCTCCCCCCGCCACTTTCGATGGATTACTACCTGTAAGAATCACTTTATTTAGTCTATTCATGACTTATCGATGACTTTAAGATCGTGCCTACGAGATACCCTCTCTCGAGGTGTATCCGCCTATTCCGCCAGCGGTGGCCGGAAAGGTATTTCACTCCCCAACCCCCAAAGCTCCGAAACGCTTAAATGTTCCAACCTTAATCACCACCCTCGGAATCGGGATATCTCTATTTACCGAATTGACCAAGGGTTGCTCTATTCAGATCCCTGGGCGTCCTCATCTCTCGATCTCGGATACCCAGCAAAAATCATGCCAATGTTGGCCAGACATCACATGTATAAATCACGTGATAGAGCGATATTAACAAAGTCATAATAATCGAATATAAAATCCAAATCTTTAATCCATGTAATCATGATAGTGGTTCAACAAAACCCTAGATATGAAACTAACATACCGGAAGTAACTACAATAAGTAAATAATAATAAAACATCGCCAGTTTATCATAAAAGAAGAAAATACAAAGTAGTCTCTTCTCCGCCGACTGGTCGGGCCGCCAAGCTCAAGCAGGCTCTTGTTCGTGACGCTCTTCGATACCTCTGCTCGTCCCTTTGGCTTTTTAATGATAGTGAGGCAGACTGGTGGCCGACGCCGCGACGGCTGAGGCGTCATGCACTTTGCCGCTGTCGACTTCCATTCCTCGCTGGACCCGGAGCAGTCGCCGACGCCGGGCGACGTCGATCGTCACAACGCTCCGCTTATCTTTTCACAGACTTCGCCGGCCTCCAAATGATCTTAAAACCGCCCGTTCCACTTGCTGTTCACACAAAATGCAGAAATCAGATATCGAGCTATAGAAATGTGTATTTAACTATAAAATTAAGCTAAAACCATAAGACAGATGCAGGTATGGCATGAGTGCTTTAGGCACTCATTAGTACCCTATGTGTTTCTATTTATATATTTTCAAAATATGGGCCGCACTTCGAGGCTGAACTTGTGGATCCCTAAAACTAGCCTAAGTGACGTCTTTGTCATGACATAGGAAAATTATGTCATGACATATTAGCTACGTTTGTCCTTTATCTTCGTAGCTGGGCTTGGCAAAGGTTATACCGCGACAATGTTCTCGCGGCCTTTTCTTGAATTATGTCGCAACATGCTTTGAAAAATGTGACGACAAGCAAGTTCATTGAATTTCCAGTTTTGTAATTGTGTAGCGACTCTAAGTGTCTTATGTCATGAGCATTTCTTTCATGCTTTGTAGTGTTAATATTTGAATGATATGTCATGTATTACTAAAAAGCTTCTATTACACATAACCTGTGTCGCGACAGGGTTCCTCAGCCTTTAGCTTTGTTTTATGTCGCGACATAAGTTTGGAATGTCGCGACATATGTTAACTCTTTTGCTCTAACTGTGTCGCAAAAGTCTTCGAAAATGTCATGACATTATGAAGTTCTCTTCTATGAGCTTCTCTTCAATTAATGTTGCGACAAATATCTATGCCTTCAGCTTTTCCTTATGTCGCGACATAAATTTATGTGTCGCGACATTCTTTCTGTAGTTCTTCTCAACCTTTGTTACGACAATAAAATTCTATGTCGTCATAGAGTTCCCTCTCAGCATTATGTTGTGGTTATCGTGACATAAAATTTTTTTTTCGCGACATAGCTTTCTTGCTTTGCGATGCTGACTTTTGAACTTTATGTCACAACATACTAGGAAAATGTCGCGACATAATTCCTGCCTTGATCTTGTCATTCTTTGAAATATTTGTCGCAACATAAAAACCTTTGTCGTGACCAACTTGACTTGACTTGTCTCTTTAATCTGCCATTTTCTGTTGCAACATTCTTTTCTTCCCTCTTCATTTCTTTATGTCGCGACATATGTTTGAATTTCTTGATAAAACTTTACTGCCATTTGCTCTGATCTTTGTCGCGATAGAGCAAAAGAATTTCGCAACATTCTTTTTGCCTTCTATCTTTAATTCTTGTCACAACAATGCATTTTATGTCATAACATAATGTGACACTTATTTAGGAACTTCTCAGGTAATGTTGCGACATAAAAATCCATTGTCGCGACATAGTTTTGTCTTCTGATTTTCATTATGTCGCAACATTCTTTTATTTGTTACAACATTTCTCCGCCAATCCTTCTCATATTATGTTGCGACAAAGTTTTTAAATGTCGTGATATACTTTAAACTTGAAACTTGAGTTTAGCTTTGTCTTTGTTGTGACATATCACTGCTTGTTACGACACTACCCCTACTGGTTGCCTTGAGCTTCTGTTGCGACATTCTAAGATTATGTCGTGACATTCTTGCCCTAGCCAATTTTTCTGCTTTTCTTGCTGGATTTGTTTCTTTTACATTTAAAACCTGCAAAACACAAAGTTGGTGATTATTCCATAATTATGCATTAAAATGAATAATAAACTACTGTAAAATTGCAAGAAAAATGGATTAAAAATAGATGAGTTTAAGACTCATCAGATATCCACAGGTAATTTCTGATCCTCGCTTCACAATATGGTGTTAAGGCGTAGGTATGAGATTACCAATGACTCGATGAATGGATCCTAATTAATGGGATTAGACAACGTGGGTACTGAGATATATGCTATCCATGGGTATTTCCGTGGGTTGATGGTTGGTCAACGAATCCCTGGGTTTTTGGGGTGTCATAACTTGGTATCAGAGCTTAGGTATGCGATTACCCAGTATTTTTAATGGGCAGGGTCTGTGCCATTGCATTCATTGTGCATCATGATCTGCTCCTAATATGCTACATGATCGTGTGGTATAAAATGCTATGGAATTATATACATGGTAAAAAGTATATGGAAAAAAAAAGGAACACTAAGGTTAGAAAACATAACCTTGGGGGTTTGGAAAAAGAACGAACAGGATAGTTTGGGGTCTTGAGGGGTTTATTAGTGGTTGGCACAAGCACTATTAGTTAGACAAGGAGAGAAATCTCGAGGTTGATTAGTGCTCAAAAAGTGCTATTTTGAACCCTATTTATTATAGGTTTTGAGTGCTTTTTGTGTACTAATCATTCTAATTAACCCGATTTGCACATTAAGGTCCCTACTATTCTAATGATCGCATTTTGTGTTGGGCAAATTTCAGAAGCTTTTTACGAGTTAATGATGCCAAAATTGTCAGTCGATCCAAGCACGAAGAATTCAAGTCAAACTCCGCATTGCGCATCAAAGACCGCAGGAAAGAATAGTAGGAAAATGTGAAGAAAATGGAGACATAAGAATGCTTTTCCCGCGAAAGATCAGATCTCTCCTTAAAGATCGCTCATCCTGCCGCCTGCTCCTCGCTTACGCTATGCCCTCGCTTGCATTTGTTTTGGTTTTTTCCCATTTTATCTCGTAATAAATTCTTCCGATTTTGGTTGTTTCTGGGTAATTTCATATACACTGAAAGCACCTATATAAGCCCCATCGTAAAACTTTGAATCAATCAATTCAAAGAATACAACTGTGTGGGCGCTTTCCCCCTCAAATTTTCCTTTTTCTCCCATTTTCTTTCCTTTTCTCTCCATTTCTCGGCTACCAAACACTTCTCTCAGGATGACAACTCAAAGGATGGTTGGTTAGACCTCTCCTTCCTTGAAGAGGAGGGCTGCTAGCTAGGGTTTGGAGGTAACTCACGGTCCTCTGTTTTTAACTCACACATTTATGGGTATTTATGTTCTATTTCTCTCAATCTAGGTTTAAATATCTTAAGCACGCCCTCACTAACGTGTATTTGGCAAGCTTTTTGGTTATAGTGGATACTTATCACTAGATCCACTGTTATCCAGTTAGTTGTTTCCTATTAGTTAATGTAGGGTAGGTTTTTTGGTATATATTCCTACCAAGTAGTGGATATGATGAGTAAATTCCGCTAAATGCTATGTTTCAAAAGGGAAAATCCCAGGTTTAGTTTTTTTAAAGAGCAATGAAGATCCCATTTGGGAAATGACTATATGTCATCCTCCCCAACGCGAGGAAAAAGACCTGAGGGACATGTTTCGTCAGCTTTAAAACCCTAAACCAAGGTCCGACACTTCAAGGGTTCTATTTACATTTTTTTCTTTTTATTTTATTATCACCGCAACCATCCAACTCCACTGCTTTTAGCAAATCCTCAAACTAAATCAAATTCACCATTTTCGGGCCTTCACCGTAAATCATTTATACGGAAGAAAACTCATCCCCCCGAAGTTCGAATTTAGAATACTATATCGGCAAAGAGTTTCATACTATAAAGAGGAATTTAGGATATAATATCAAGATTCCGATCACCTCATCGTGGGCACCTAATCGAAGTTTAAACTCTATTGCTATTTTCCATATGTAGATGGCTAGTCAAGAAAGAGGACGTCGAGGCGGTGGGCGGAGCAACAACCCACGACCACCAACCTTTGACCAACAAGCCTTTATAGAGGCTATTGGTGTCACGATCAAGCATTATTGAACAAAGGATCGTGGTTGCCACCATTACATAAAGTTAGTGCAACCGGGAGCCACGTATACCAAGTAACCTCCAGAGGTTCAAGGAACGCCATCCTCTAACCTTTAGGGGAGAAGGGAACCCGATGGTAGTTGATCATTGGTTCCGCCAAGTCTTAAAGATTATGGAAGCTATGGAGATCACCTCCGATGCCATTAAGATAAAGCTAGCTACATTCTGTTGCAGGCTTAATCCTAAGTGTAAGTGGATCGGGTTAAAGCCTTAAGGAACTTGGAGGCAATGACATGGGAAGAGTTTTGTGAGCTCTTCATGGGCAAGTTTTTCCTAGTATCTGCTTTGCATGAAAAAGCTCGAAAGTTTCTAGAACTGAAACAAGGGATGATGGCAGTGCTTGAATATGTGGCTAAGTCAATTTCACCACCATTTCACTCATCGATTACGCGGGCCACGTATACGCCAAAGTGAGAGAAGTTCCACGATGGCCTCGAAATTGTCCATCTAGTAGGAAATTTGTGGAACTTCCCGCAGGACCCGGACTGGGATGGTTAGTGACAACTTGGGCCATCGGGAGAAGTTGATGACGACTAAAACATTTGGGATGAGGATGTTAAAGATGAAAGGAAGGAGAGTCAACCTTCTTCTTCTGGATCGAGGAAGAAGTAGAAAACTTCTACTCCGTAAGGGTTTCAAGGACAAGACGACAACTATCAAGGCTAAGGCCAGGGTCGATCATCTCTAGGTGGCTGATATTTTAAGGCTTACAGCAAGCCAGGGTAGGGGACATGTTTCCATTACCATCAGCCTGGACACATGAGGATGGATTGTCCTTAGAGACAGGAATCTTAGAGTTATGGGACACATCAATCCCAGTCATTAGTGGGATGTACACAAACACAGTTTGTTCGCCCTTACCCTACCATGGTCCAGGAGAGACAGTATCAGTCACAGGATGCTGCATAAGGCCCTACTACTTCGTAATCAAGCCAGATAGGCTAAGGCAAGGGTCGAAGTTGAGGCCAGGGCTCATAGGGACCTAGGGGCTTGTCTATGCCATTACACCGTAAACTAAGATTATAGGATCGCTGCTTATTCGTGGTGAGTATGTTTTTACTCTCTCCCCGCAAGAGTATTGTTTGATTCCCGTGCAATTCCCATTCCTTTTATCACGCATCATGTATGAAATAATTAGGGCTTGAAGTGTCCAAACCTTGAAAGTCGTTATAATGCGGAGTTCCGGGCCTTAGAAACTGGATAAGAATTGATTAAATATAAATGAATGTATTAGAGATCTCAGGGATTATACTCTTGGTGGACCTCAGGGTCATGGACATGTCGAAGTTTGATGTCATCCTGGATGGACCGGTCGACTCGACACTGGGCTCGTCAAGCTGATCGTGATCGTGAAGAGGGTACTCACTACACAACTGTGAGTCTCTTTATATTCGAGGGGGTACAATGATGCTTTTACCCCAGATCGTGTACCTGCCTAAATGGCACTGACAATTTTTGTGGTTGGCTAGCAAGCCTTACCTCAGAGGATCTAGGCAAGATAGAAGTCAGTTTACCTCGATAGCTCATGAAAGTATGAAGATATTGTTCTGGAGGAATTGCCTGGACACCCGCATGGGGATGTAGACTTCGCTCTTGAGTCGCACTCAGATATCTATATTTCTAGGACTCCGCATAGAATGGCGCTTGATGAGTTGTAGGAACTCATGGTCCAAGTATAGGAATTGTCGACAGGTTTTTATTGTGACTAAGATAAAAGTCACACTCCGATTCCCTACCCGACCCGATCATGGATCCGAACCTGGCTCCGGACGCGAGACCATATAACGGACTCTTCACCTGATTTTTATAAAGCCAAAATTATACCCGTGGGTATGGCCCACATCTTATACTGTAATCAAATATTATATACATTTACATAGTCCCATTTACAATTACCAAAACTGTACTTTACATTTACAAATCGTAGCACTTTAACCTACATGGGGGTGAACCCTTACAAGTGTCGGCCCAGCAGACGCGGAAGTTTCAGAGGTCTTCTCCTGTACCTACACGGATTAAAAACCCGTGCTAAGCTTTACGCTTAGTGGGAAACATATCTGATACAGAATCACAAATATCATAAAACAATAACAGATATCGAATCTTTAGGAATTCATATAACAATTTTGCATACATACTTATTCCCATAACAAACTTATGCTTGTTCACATCTCTCGTGAGATAAGCTGTGACCGAACTTTTACTTATACTTATAACAAACTTATACTTACTGGTCTTACACTTATAAAGCAGACTTATTCTTATCTCAGATCTCATACTTTATAAAGATGCTTATTCTTATTCTGATCTCAATTTATAGCGTGCTTATTCTATTCAGATCTTTTATACTTACAACAGTTTATCCTTATTCTGATCTCATACTTATAGCAGCTTATTCTATGTGATCTCCGTAGACACATACTTATGCTTGTATCAGACGATACTTATTCAAATCTCCCAAAGGACATATCGCTGACTTATAATTGCTACTTGTCCTGACTTATAATTATCTCAGATCTCCCAAAGGACATCTACTAACTTCAATGACCGATACTTCATCCGCATCTTCGTAGGAGTTACATAACTTATGCTTATACAGAGGTACTTAAACACGTATTGGTATTTATATCTATTTCAGATCTCCCGTAGGAGTTTACAGAACCTATACTTATCCTACTGAATTTACATATGTTCTGAGGTACCCGTAGGTATCAAGCGGTAGATTTTAACGTACACCGGTATTGCGTAATCCTATCCTTATACGAAAGTACCCGTGAGGTATTATCGAGTTTAATCAAAGTACGCAGGTACCCTAGGTACTAATAACTTATTTTAGTACTTCGCATCTTATACCTATACTACAGAGCCTATCCTTGTCTTACTCGATTCTACTTGTATTATAGAGTTTATTCGATATTTCAGATCTTATCCCTGATATTACTTGAGCATATACATGTATTTCTGATTTTATACATGTATTACAGAACTTATACATGTATTTCAGATCTTATACATGTTCATGAGTATATACTTATCTCATGATCTTATTCTTGAGGCGAAGGTACTGAGGTACGATGAGCTCCAACATCAGATCATATCACATACAAGGTCATATCAGACTTCTACAGATACGGACATTAGTCTTTTGTAGGTACAGATCACAGATTCATTATACGGAAGTAACCGTAGTTACGACTGGACTTATACTTATTTTACAGAACTTGTACTTATTTTATCGATACGAGAGTACCCATAGGTACTACCGAGCTTATACTTATTTTACTGATACGAGAGTACCCTTAGGTACCATCGACTTATACTCTTCTGTTTTACTCATCACTGAGTACCCGTAGGTACCATCAATTTATACTTGTTTTAATAATACTGAGTACCCGTAGGTACTACCGACTTTATACTTATTCTTGTTCAGATCTCCCGTAGGAGTTACAAAAGCTTTTTCTTATGTAGAACTTATAATTTATAATGCATTTATGTTCATTCGACTCTCGTAGGAGTTACATAACTTATTCCCAGCGTAACTTATACTTATTTTACCGATACCGAGCATTCTGCGGGTACTACGTAACTTATACTTATTCATCGATACGGAGTACTGCGGGTACTACAAAACTTATCTCAGATACGTGAGTAGGCCTCGCTGTGTTCAACACAACACGATTAACCGACACGACAACCGCCGACAACTGCTCGGGTAAGACCTAAACGTTCGGTGATAACCGTCAACCCGCTTAACACGCGAATAAATCCGGTCGTGTTCGTGAGACATGCTAACTCGTTTATATCCGCTTAATTCGCTTAAATAAAATTAATAAATTAATATTTTTAAAAAAAATTAATCATTTTTAAATAAAACAGTAAATGGTTAAACGTATTTAGCCGCGGTTAAATGGGTCAAACGTGGTAAAATGTGTAAATGGGTCAAATGGAGTGGTTTATCGTGTTAATCGAACGCAACCCAACCCAACCCGCTTAAAATTAGACGTGTTAAACGAAAGTCGCGGTCGTGTTATCCGCTTATTAAACTGGCTCGTGTTTCAGGCTTCCGACATTTTACCCGTTTATTAAATCGCGCCGTACGGTTTACATGTTTTTCACCCGTCACCCGTTTAACCCGTAACCGTTTAACCCAACCCAACCCGTTTGACACCCCTATACAGGAGTACCCCTAGGTACTACAGAACTTAATCAGATACAAGATACATTCAGATCTTTACTCTTATTCTTTATTCAGTGTCTTATCATATGTCCTATTCGACTACTCAGACCAATCATAAGAAATGAGTAGATCGCAGTGATAATGGCACCGGTTGGGTACAATACACGTATGTCGTGAGCCCCAAAGAGAGTGCTCTGAGCACCGTTTCAAAACGTGCTCGCCCACGCAAATGTGAGTGCCGCAAAGCACCGCCAGGAGTGCTCCGAGTACCACGTATTTGCTCAAGCCACACAACAAATATGTCAGAAGACTCCTCAAGTAGGGAGTGCCTGAGCACCGACGACGTGCCGCCACGCATCAGAGTGTCGAGCACCAGCGTGAGTGCCGAGCACCGATCAGACGGCCGCCACGCACAGAGTGCCGTAGAAGAATGTAAGGAGTGCCGGAAAGACCGGACAAAACGCGGGCTAACCACGCAGCAGGAGTGCCAAAGCACCAACAGGAGTGCCGGGCACCAATGTGAGTGCCGGAGCACCGCTCGTGACGCCCACTCATTCATTACTCTTCGGTCCTATACAGTCAGATTGTCATATATGTCTTTCAGAACTTATAACCTTCTTAATCACATTCTATGATCATGACATTTTATCTTTCATATTCGCGTCTGCTGATATTTCGCCGTTTTCATGTTTCATATCCTATTTCGTGTTTCATGCCTATTCCATATGGCATTTTAGATACTTATACAGAATACTGATGTATTCACACATCGCTCATGTATTCTTGTCCTCAATGTATCTACTTTTCTGGGGAATCGAATCATTCCAATCAATCATCCGAACTAAAGCTATGGCATTTTCATGTCAAAACTAGTCATGCATCTCGATTACACTAGGAATAGTCCAATTTCTTATTTTTTTTTTCAGGAGGCTTAACTTCATACCTAACCCTGGTTCTTTGTATTCATTTGAAGCTAAGGTTCTAAGGTTCATTTCAACTGAATCACCCAAATCGGAGCAATCGAAAACTCAAGTTACGTCCAAAACAATCCGAACTACTCTATGAGCAACCGGCGGTAATTTGGCTGATTATACCTTACTTTGAGTGAATTTTAGACCACTTTAGAGTCAGAATTAATTCAGTGTCTATTTCTTGATGTTTGGTTCTCCTTGAAGTATAGTTTGATTAGCCACTTGAATCACTCAAATCGGATAAGAAATGAGTAAGTTATAGCCAAAATACGAAAAAATGGTCGAAATAGGAAACATAGCATCACATGTACCGGTACACCCCTGACATGTACCGATACATGTTGACCCAAATGACTGTAATTTAACATGTACCTAAGAGCATGTTCAAGGTGTACTGAGGATGTCACCGAAAAATGCCTGCACGTGTGTTTTTCTCCCATTTTTCGATATTTTTCCACCCAATTCAACTCTATACTTCATATACACATCAAAACCATTTCATATTCATCTTGAAATCTCTTTTCTACTCAAATCTTCTTTCACTTCTTATCTTCCTTCAAAATCTATCATGAATTACTCTCAAACCACTTATAATATGGATCCTAACCCATACATAACCCTAACACGAGATTGACCAGTGGTTTATTCTAAACCCTAACTCAATTACCTAAGCCATCAACTATGAATCCATCCTCAAAGAGAGGATTTCATATGCTTCTTGTACTATTTAAGGCTCTTATCCACCTTACTTTCCATAATTATCAGGTTAGGATGAAACCTCACAAAACCCTAGGTTCGGGGCAAGATAATAATCATACAAAACCAAAGATCCATACCAAATCTCATAGAATCCATAATCAAGGTTGGGCCTATACCTTAATTTGGCTTTGCTCGAATCCTCCCTCTCATCTTCTTCCTTCTTCTCTCGCCTTCCTCTTCCTCTTCTCTCACTCAAGCCCTTCAAAATGAGACCACTCTTGGTCTTATCCCATGGATTGTTAAGGCCTGCCTGGGCTTTTAAACAAAAAACCCATTTTTGGGTTCTTTTCTTATTTTCCTTTTAAGTCCTCGGATTCATCCCTTTTTGAAATTCAACTTATGCCATATTCTAATTAATTCACAAATTTTTTCTTCAATTTCCATAATTGCATATTAACTTTTAATTTATGCCTTTTTATGTCCTCAAGTGGTAAATTACCACTTACCCTCTTGTCTCTTTATTCATTTTTGTCTCTTATTTTATTTTCGAAAAATTCCATTTAGCTTTTAATATACCCTAAACAAGTCCGAAAACTGCTAGGGTATTTTTCGGGATGTTACAAAGCACTTCACGTTGGGGCGCTCTGGTGTTGTTTTCCTAGAAGAAGGACAAGACCCTTCGGATTTGCATAGATTATCGACAATTGAATAGGGTTACCATCAAGAATAGGTACCCTTTGCCGAGTATAAATGATATGTTTGATCAACTGAGAGGGGCGCGGGTCCACTCGAAGATAGATCTTTGCGTCGGTTATCATTAGTGGAGAGTTAGGGAGGCAGACATCCCTAAGATAACATTTAGAAGGCGATATTGGCATTTCGAGTTCATAGTGATGTCAGTTGGGTTGACGAATGCTCCATTGGCATTCATAGATCTCATGCATAGGGTATTTCCAACCCTATTTAGATCGATTTTTTGTGGTTTTCGTTGACGACATCCTCGATCTACCCAAGTTCGGCGTAGGAGTAATGAGATCATTCTGAGGATTGTTCTCCAGATTTTGAGAGACCATCAGTTGTATGCCAAATTTAGCAATGCGAATTTTATTTACCGAGGTGAGATTCTAGTCACGTGTGGTATCGACGTGCTCGAGTGGACCGGAAGGTTAAGGCGCTATGAGTCAGGAGACCACCCGCCTTCGATACGCAGCTGCTGGGTGAGGGCACACAGAGGTTTATTGAGGAATTCTCCTGACTAGCTGCGCCTATCACGAAATTGACCCAGAAGGACGTCAAGTTTGAGTGGAATGTCTTGTGTGAGAGAGCATTCCAAGAATTGAAAAAGGGGATTACTTCAGCTCCTATTATGATAGTCCTAGAGAGGGGATAGAGATACACAGTGTATTGTGATGCCTTGAAGGACGGACTAGGATGTGTTTTGATGTAGTCCGGAAGGGTTGTGGCTTATGGTTCTTTGCAATTAAGGAATCACGAGCAGAATTACCCTACGCATGATATGGAGTTAGCGACCATTGTCTTTGCCTTGAAGATATGGAGCCACTACCTGTATGGTGAGCAGTTCGAGGTGTTTTTGAATCACAAAAGTTTGAAATACATCTTACTTCCAACTGACCCCAATAAGGAGGCAATGAGGTGGATGGAGGATTGGAGGACTATGACTTCTCGCTTCGCATTACCATCCCTGGGTGAAAGCAAAATGTGTGGTGAAGCCATGCGCTAGCCTGCTCACAAGGAGTATGGGCCGGTATAGCTTCCCCGAGAGCGGGAAAATGCCTCAAGGTCAGAAGGGGCTGGCCCGCAATACGCTGATTGGGGATCAGGGCATTTGGGAGTTTGTAGGCTACTTTCCCTACGCAGCAAAGCGATTGAGTCCTAGGGACAAAACAAAGAGATATTGTCCATCATAGAATCGTATATCAGCACAGTGATCAATGGACTATTCACACGTATGGTAGTCTTGCTTATAGGAAGAGTCAGGGCTATCCAAATCTGACAGATTCAGGGAGAGGAGATCCTTAAGGAGTTCTGACGGCTTCGCTTTGAGCATAGATCCGTGAAAGACGAAGATACTCATGATCTTTCGCCTTCACAAGATATTCGGAGTGGAATGAAGCAAAGACGTCAGATTTTATTCATCAATGTCTCACATGTCAGTAGGTTAAAACTAAATACCGTGAGGGCCAGCGGGCTATTCCAAATTGGCCGGAGGTACGGTGGAAGTGGGAGTACGTCACGATGGATTTTCAGGACTCACTTGCCACAAACGCCCGCAGGGGTACGACGAGGTGTGGGTGATCAGGACCAAAACTTCAAAGCCTGCGACACTTTTTTGGGTCAGACGGATGACCTTCACTCTTGAGGAATTCTATAAGTTGTACATGCGAGAGAATGTCCTGCCATAATGGAGTGCCGCTTCTATAGTATCGACCAGGATCCTGTGTTTACACTGCTTGAGAGTTTCCAAATGAGCCAGTGGGACACAACTTGATGTCGAAAGACCGCTTATCCCTAGACGGACGGTCAGTCAGAGAGGACCATCCAGATGTTAGAAGACATGCTATGGGCATGTGTCATGGCTCTTAATGGTGGTTAGGAAGAGCATTTACCCTTGGTAGAATTCGCCTATAACAACAATTATCATGCAAGCAGATAGGACGGCACCACCTCATGAGGCACTATACGCGCTATGTCGACCGTTTGTTGATCTGATGATTAGTGCCCAAAAGTGCTATTTTGAACCCTATTTTTAATAGGTTTTGAGCGCTTTTTTGTGTACTAATTGTTATAATTTAACCCAATTGACATGTTCGAGTCCCTATCGCACTTCATCGCGATTCCAAGGTCAGTTCAGAGTTCAGAATCAGCCAAATTATCGTGTCAATCCAATCATAACCAAAGTCGGGTTGATTTCCATTAATTTCATATGGTTTTCTATCAATTTCATCAGTTTCCGAATGAAGTACATCAAAGTTAGAAGAAATGGAATAGTGCGGGGAATAGTACCGCAGAAGCAATGGAACAAGAGCGTGAACAATGCTGTACTCGCATTGATATTTTCGCTTATGATAGCGAAATTTCGCTATCATATAATTCGCTATCATAGCGAAGATCGCGGCATAGCAAAAATTTCAATTTTCATTATGCCCGCATTCGCTATGATAGAATTTTAAATTTATCATACCGTAACTATGATAGCCAAAAAATCACCGTGTGCGAAATTTTCAGCTTTTTTTTTTTTTTTTTTTTATCCAAACGACTTCGTTTTTGATTTTTCTCATTTCTACTCCTCATTGTAATTATTCTTAGTTTGGCTATTTTGGTATTTCACATGTTCAGAAGGGCTATATGTCATCAGAAAAACACTATCGACCTAAGTTTTAGTTGAAGGAAATATACGGCCCCGTTGGGCTCTCATTTTCTCTCTCTTCTCCTCTTCTCTCACTTTCTTGGTTGCCAAATACCTCCAAGGATGACAACTTGGAGGATGTGCTACGAACCACTTCCTCCTTGAAGTAGAAGGTCGTCGGGTAGGATTTGAAGGCCGCCAGGGTTCCCCGTTTTCACGCAAAGAGGTTTTGACATTTTGGTTCAAATTTTCAACTCTAGTTTAAAGCTTTTTGATGTACTTTCTTGGCCAATACTTATGCTTTTAGGGTTCAAAAGGTATTCTTAGCTTTAGATACATCGAGATATCCACAGTTGCTCTTACGCAGCCACCGGAGGTAGGTTAAGGGGTTATATTTTCACCTGTAGTGCATCCTTTCATCAACATTTGCAATCTTTTAGGTTCATGATGCTTATTTAGATCCATTGAGATTCATTAGTCGCTCTTTACAAATCATTGGTGATGAGTCAAGATAGATTTTCACCGAAGGAAACTAAATGCTAAATAAATGCTTATCAAAAGGAAATTATTAGGTTTAGTTTTTAAAGCAAATCGAAGATCTGATTCGGGGAGATGATTATATGTCATCCTCCCAATACAAGGAAATGAACTGGGACCTCTCAGCTTGCCTTAGACTCCAAAACCAAGAGAGTCTAACAAGCCAAGGAGTTCTTTTCTTATTTTCTTCATTTTATTTCCTTTTCAGCTTGCAAACCACCAACCCCCCTCGCTTTTATCACCACCTTAAAATCCAAATCAAATTCACCATTTTTGGGACTTCACTTAAATCATCGGTACGAAGAAAACCCATCATTGTGCCCTGACCTTAGATCACTATACCGGCAAGAGTTTTGCTACCAAGTAGTAGGAGGAACTTAGGATATAAATTTTGTTGATTCCGAATCACCCTACTGTGGCACGAATCAACGGAGGTGGGAGAGAGATCCTCCATAGGTCCGGATTTGGTAAAGGACACCTCAGAGAAGGTGGACTTGATATGGAAGCGTCTTCTCACGGTTTAGAGCCGACAGAAGAGCTACATCGACAGATAGCGGTAACCTCTAAAATTTAAGGTGGGTAATCACATCTTCTTGAAGGTGATGCCTAAAAGAGGAGTGCTCAGATTTGGTAAGTAGGGAAAGTTGTCGTCGAGGTATATCAAGCTCTTTCAGTACGAGAGGGTAGTACAATAAGTTTATCGATTGGCTTTAATCACCGAAATATCGAAAGTGTTCGTATGTATTCCATGTCTCTATGTTTAGAAGCACACCCATATTTGACTACGTGGTGATCGGGCAGCTTGCCGTTGATTCGTGATGGAACTTGGAAGAGAGCACGCACGCATCACGGATGTACCGGGATCAAGTTTTGTGATGTAAGATCGTGAGGCTAGTGAAGGTGTTGTGGCAGCACTGAGGAGTGGATGAGGTAACATGGGAATGCGAGGACACGATGCGTACCACTTATCCTTTCTTATTTGAGGATGAAGGTACATTGCTTAGTCATTTAATAATAAATTAACAGTTGAATTTTCATGTGATTGTATGTATATGCGTGTGTAAATTTCGGGGACGAAATTATTTTAAGAGGGGAAGAAGTCCCGACATATCTGATCAATTCTCACCCCAGTTCCTAGGGGAGAATTCACATGTAACGAATCTTCCAAGGTTTCGATCCCCCCTTAAAAGAATTTCGTCCCCAAAATTCACACACACATATAAATCCAATTCTATGCATATGCAACAATCATTTTATTCTCAAATGACTAAACCACATACCTTCGTCCTCATCATGTCCTCACGTTCCCATGTTGCCTTCTCCAATCCTCTGTGTTGCCACAACACCTTTACCATCCTTACGGTCTTGCCTCGTAAAACTTGATCTCGACTATCCATAATACACACAAGTCTCTCCTCAAAGGTCACATATGCATCTATAACAAGCTCGCCCCAATCATCTACATGAGTCGGATCTGGAGTGTACTTCCGAAGCAAAGAGACATGGAACAATAGATGAACACTCGATAAGCTTGGCGGTAAAGCCAACTAATAAGCAACTGCACCTACCTCTCGAGTACCTTGAATGACCCAATATACGTCAGCGACAGCTTCCCCACTTACAAAATTTGACCATGCCACTTTTAGGCATCATCTTCAAGAGGACATGATCCTCCACCTAAAATTCTAGAGGTCCGTAATCGCTTATTCACAGAGTTTTTCTGTCTGGCGCCAGTCAAGGAGAAGACACTTCTATCAAGTCCACTACATGTGTCTTTTACTAATTCCGTGACCAGAAGGGTTTCTCTCCAACCCTCGTCCAACAGATAGAAGATCAACATGGCCTCCTATAAAGTACCTCATAGGGTGCTATTTGTACACTCGCCTGGTAACTGTTGTTGTAGGAGAATTCCACTAAGGGTAAATACTCTTTCCGGCTACCCTTAAGATCCAGGATGCACGCCGTGAGAACGCCTCTAACTGGATTCATACCGACTCGGCCCATCGTGGATGAAAACCAGCTGGCTCAACATTAATTGTGTCCCCAAGGCTCGTTGGAAGCTCTCCTAAAAACGAGATGTAAACCTGGGATCCCGGTTCGATACTATAGAGATTGAAACTCCATGTAACTGGACAATCTCTTGTTTATATAACCTACAGAATTCCTCCAGAGTGAAGGTCACTTGCACAGCCAAAAAGTGTGCCGACTTTGTAATCTGGTCTACGATTACCCACACTACGTCATGCCCTCGTGATGTCCGTGGCAAGTGAGTCACAAAATACATCGTGATGTGCTCCCACTTCCACTCCGCTACCTCTAACGGCTAGAGTAACCTTATCGGCCTCTGGTTTTCAGCTTTTACCTATTGTCAAGGTGAGGCACTAAAGAAAAAAAATCTCCAACTTGCTGCTCCATTCCACTCCAGTAATACTGTCGCCGAAGATGATGGTACATCTTCGTTCCATCTGAATGTACAAAAAAACGAGCGGAGTGGAACTTCTTTAGGATCTCCTCTCTCAAATATGTCAATTGGGGAACCACAACTCTTCCCCTATACCGATGACTACCATCCGTGTGAATGGCCTAGCTCTCGCCTTCGCACTGACCGCATTCCACTCTCCACGGACAATATCTTTCGCTCGCCCTCGAAACTCAATCACTTTGCCTCAAGAGGGAAGGCGTAGCCACTAAACCCCCTAAAAACACCTAAGCTTTATCACTAAGCATAAGCCTTTAACTCCGTCCTATAGCCTTAAACATCCGTCACTCCTGAAGCTACATACCAAACTAAATATCTCCGTGACTTCCGACTGAGAGCATCAACCACCACATTTGGGGTACCGAGATGGTAATGTAAAGTGTAGTCATAGTCCTCCAAATACTCCATCCACCTGCACTACCTCATATTAAGGTCTTGTTAGGTGAAGATGTATTTTAGACTTTTAAGGTCTGAAAACACCTTGAACTGCCCACCATACAGGTAGTGGCACCATATCTTCAAGGCAAAGACAATGGCTTCCAACTCCATATCATGCGTAGGGGTAATTTTGCTCATGATTCTTTAACTGCCAAGAACCATAAGCTACAACCTTCCGGACTGCATCAAACACATCCCAGTCCGTCCTTAAAGGGATCACAATACACTGTGTATCTCTGTCCTTTTTGAAAAATGGAGTCATTAAAAATTGAGTTTGGTCTAAATCACTGCAAGTGCACAAGCCATTCTTTAATAAAAGTGGAGTTTTAAGTCCAGATATCGTTCCCACGAGGATTGATGATAAATCAAAAGATTAACTACCCCAATTACTCAAGATCCTTACTATTTGAACTCCAATGTTAACATGATGAGAGAACTAATAAAGTAATACTAAAATAATTTCACTAGTATAAATAAAAAAATTTAACAAAAATGGATTTGAGAGTTCACTAAGTGATACAACACTGGAAATAAAATTAATGAATAATTAATAATTTCGCATCACTGAGTCATAACTGAGCCATTAGTCGAAAGCTCAATTTGTCAAAGATAATCGTGAGTATAGTTTGGATTTCTCCCTTAACCATACATTTCACTAATAAGAGATTCATGTTCATTTCGGACTCATGGGTTTAATAAGTTACTTGTAAGATATAATCTTCTTTCTAAGATCTGGGTGTTTTTCCTTTTCAGTACTTTACACCCAAATCTTAGGATTGAAGAATTCTTACCCCCATAGACAGGATATTGCAATCCTTCTCCAATTTAACTGACACCTCATCCTTCAATGCTGATGAAATTCTCCATCTCCTTGATTAGATCTATGCTAACACGGGATCATAATCATTTCATTAGAAATAGGAGAAATCTATGAACGATTAAACTGATACTTCATCCAACTATCCTCACACAATGAGTAAGTTGGTGATCTATCTGAGTAATATTTCAGAGTTCATTAGTTCCAAAGTATTAGTCTACCATACTCACAAGGAACTGCTTCATACCCTTAGGATTCTCCATCTTTGTGTCACGTAGAAGGCCTCCTAGAAATTAGAGCAAGGTACAGTCCTTTGTTTTTGGGTACATGGTACTAGTACTTGGAACAGTTAAGTTAAAAAATAATACCAATTAGATAAATTCAAGACTTCTAACTATGTCGTTCTTCCACTTTGTGCAGAAAAATAACAATCACCATCAATCCATTCCCAGAGGGAGCTCAATCTTTCAAAACCGGTTCACACATATCAGTGACTAAGCCAGTTAGGAAAAATGCCTTGAAGCTATAAGCAATTGAAATAAATAGACTCCATGCGAATTTTCCCGAATCCATTCGCGAAACGATAATGAGAAAATTTTACAATAGATTCGGCTGAAACTGCACATCAGTTCATTACTCAACTCTAAAATAAATAGAAAACTAACTAAAAACTACGGTAAAACAAAATCTACTAAAAAGGAAAGAAAAAAAAATAAAAGAAAAATAATATACAAAGAGTCTCCAACTACCTAGAAGTCTTGGATTTTCGGAAGCTACGCATAATGCCCTAAATGTGTCTATTTATAGGCCTCCAATGATGGGCTGCACTTTAAAAGTGCTTTTTGGATCCCTAAAAATTATGGCCCAAATTGGTTGCTTTGTCGGGACATAGAAAATTACGTCGCGACATAGTTTTAGTCTTTGTCCCTTAGCTTCTGTCTTAGCCTGCAGTTTCTATCGCGACAGGTTTTCTGATCTTTTTCTTGGATTCTATCGCGATAGACTTTGATAATGTCGCAACATAGTTTTGTTGCAGCAGTCTTGTTCTTGTCACGACAGTAGTGTCTTATGTCGCGACATAGAATTTGTTGCAACCAGCTTCTCATACTTTTCTTCTTCTGAAAACTGTTGTGACATACTTTTCTTTGTTGCAACCAATCTTCTGTTCTCTCCTCTTCGTCTTTTGTCGCGACACAATCTGGTTGGCTTGCACTACTGAGACTGAATTCTATGTCGTGACAGACTTTGAAGATGTCGTGACAAACATTTTTTCCTTCAGCTTTTCTATTTTGTCAAGATAGAGTTTTCTATGTCGCGACATTCTTTTTGTGGTTACTCAACAACTTTGTCGCGATAGAATTTCTTCTCTGATCCTTGTCGCTGGCTGAATTGTTTGTTACAGCATAGAAATCTTTGTTGCAACAAACTTGTCTTGGCTTATCTCAGTTCTCTTTCATTTTCTGCCTCGACATAATTTTCTTTTGTTGCGACAGAATTCTATTACTCTTCAGCTTTTATTGTCGCAATATAAACTTCTTTGTCGCAACAGAGATTCTCCCTTCAGTTCTTCATTATGTCGCTACATAAAACTTCTTTGTCATGACATTCTTCTTGTATTGCTTTTCAACTTCTTGTCGTGACAGAGATTTCTTTGTCACGACAAAGGTCACCTCAACCTCATGTTTTGTTTTTTGTGATAGAAAACTTCTTTGTCGCGACAAAGTCTTGTTGCCCCTTATTGTGAACTTTGAATTTTATGTCGCGACAGTGTTTTCTTTGTCGCGACATAAATCCTTTCTTGGGCTGGTCCTATGCTGAAAACTTTGTCGCAACATAAAAACACTTGCTGCAACTGACTTATGTTATAACCTTGCCATACTCTATCACGATAGAGTCGTCTTTTTCCGTGATAGAGTTCATCTGCTATCTTCGTTCTTTTATGTTGCGACAGAGTAAGGATTGTCGCGACAATGTTCCACTATCATTTGCCTTGATCAATGTCGCGATAGGAGTCTAGAGTGTCGCGACAGTCTTCTTCAACAGTGTCGCGACAGAAAAATTCTTTGTTGCGACAAAGTTCTATTTCTTCTTTGAGTTCATCTTGGACTTTGTTGCGACATAAAGTCAGCCGGACAGACATTGTTTGTCGGTTCCTTGAGATTCTTCACTATATTCAAACTATGTCGCGATTAAAGAGTTGCCCGCCTCGCCACTTTTTTTCTTTTTCCTACTCGTATTTATCTTCTAATAAAAACTTGCAAAACACAAAGTTATGAACATTCCATAAATTGGCATTAAATATATATCTAACTTCTAAAAATATGCTTAAAAATGGATTAAAAATAGATGAGTTTAGGACTTATCACCCCCAAACTAAAGTTTGGGGCCTTGTTCTCAAGCAAAGAAAAGAAAATTTCGCTTAATTTTCCTAAACGACTTAGCTTTTATTTTTTTATATTATTTTTCTATTGAATCAACAATACAGAAACATAATTCGAAGAAAATATTTCTAAACATGTTTCCAATCAAGAATTAGGATGATTTTCAATTAAGTTCACTAAACAACCAACTAATTCATATAATGCAAACAATTCAATCATTCAACCTTGAATTGTGAGTGTGTGATGGTCTTCTCTATTTTTCCTTGGCAGATTAGTTAATCTCCTGGGATATTACTCATATAGTATGCTTCTCCTTCATTCTTTAAAGTCTCATATGCTTGTTTGTCATATTAATCTCCACTAATGTAAGCATATACCTCATTCAGAATCAGTTAGGTCTTTTAGGCTTATAATGTGAGGCTGAGTTAATTAGGTAGATAATAAGACAATTTAGGTTCAATTTCACCCAGATTTCATTTACACTATGACATACCTACCTTCATATGCATTCTTGACTTTTTCCATTCATGTCAACTTTCTAACTTCCCCATTTGTTTTGGTGCATCTTTCTGCATACTCTCTCTTATGGTGTCTTTCTTGACTACATTGACACTGTAAACTCTCTTCCTTATATTAGAAGCTTTTTACTTTTCATCTTTTATCAAGGTTTTTAGAATAGTGCAATGTTTTGCCTTTTTAAGCTTTTTACCACCCTTAACGAACTTTGGGTTAGTAACTCCCATACCAGTTAACATTAGGGTACTAGATGTTGAACACCCCTAAGGACTTAATTGTTCCAGGGAGGAAGGCTACAAGACCAAACTTATTCCACCTTAACACTTTTCTTTTCATAGCTTCTTTTCTTCATTCTTTTCATCATTTCTCATCTCAATTGATTTTTTCTATCTCAACCATTCTTATCCTTCCTTGTACTTTTAAAATAATATTCCCCCAAACTTGTCCTCTTAGTCATTGATATATTTGTCATGTCACAGGCAAATAAGGGTTCTTTGTTGTAGGATGATGTTTAAGGAAGAAGGGTTTAGGATTTTCATTTGTTGATTTGATGATGAAATTGGCTTTTGGCTCAAATATGGAACTAGTGTGTATGCTTATGCATATTATAAGGGTAGGCTTTGAAAGGCTCAATCTTCCAAGAATGGCCTATATCATTTCCTATTAGTGGTATTGCTTAGGATTTCGCCTTGATTAAGAATCTAAGAAGTTCTAGGACATTTAGAGATTTCACTGTGATAGATCCCAAAAGATTTCCCTAATCTTAAGCATAATAAGCACAATTTGATTCAGAGATACTTTTGACCAAGTGTAGTGTTTATCAGGATTCATAATAACTAAACTATTTACAAAAACAGAATTACAAGTCTTATTTGTTCCATTAATTTCTTACAATCTTCCTTATTCTTGAAGTTCAACATATTCATCAATATCTTCACGACTCACTTCTTTAGTTCATTTCATTCTACCCTAATTCATCTATTCAAGTCTTGTTTGTTCCATCTATTCATCTATTCACAAGAAGAATGTCGTAACATAATTTTGTCTGCCACGACAAAGTTCTGTCCTACCTTAAAATTTGCACATTTAACATATTTTCAACCATTCAACACAAATGACATTATGCAATATATCCCTTCCACTCAATTCATACGTAAGAAAAAATAGCATCAAACAACCTCAATTCAAGTATGAGCAATAAATCTCATTCTTCTCTCAATATGATTAATCACTGATTATTTTAACAATGCATCAAGCAAAGAGCCTGATAAAGATGTTTACAATTTTTGCTCTAAAATTCCACACATTCCCCAAACTTCAAGTATGCATTATCATTAAAACGAGTTAGGGAAAAGCCCTTGTAACACTTTCTACCTGAATAGTTTGAGAATGAATGATTCCATATAATAACCACCTCTTGTACATCTTCATTATCTTGAAAATGTAACAAAATCCTAAAATAAAATATCAAACAAAATTAATAGTAAAATTCAAGCACACTAAAATTTAAAAACAAGAACAAACTAGATGTCAAAATTAAAATTTAGCTTGGGTTTCCTCTCAAGAAGCTTCTCAGTTTAATGTCTTTAGCTAGACATTTGCTGCAAAATGTCTTTAGTTCAGCAAAATTCTCTTTTCTTCTTCAAAATCTGGATCTAAACTTCGTTCATGCTTCCTCCAAGATAATGCTTAAGTCTCTGACCATTCACTTTAAATCCACTTCTATAATCAATCTTCAGTGTTACTGCTCAAAATGGTGTATTTGTTACTACTTTGTAAGGACCACTCCATCTAGACTTTAGTTTCCTTGGAAATAACTTGAGCTTGGAGTTTTATAAGAGGACTTGTTCTCCTACTTTGAATTCCCTCCTCAGAATCTTCTGATCATGCCATTTCTTTGTCATTTCTTTGTAGATTCTGGCATTATCATAAGCTTCATTTCTCAACTCTTTCAGTTCAATCATTTGGAGTAATCTCTTTTCTTTGGCAGCTTGAAAGTCAACATTTAGTTTCTTGATGGCCCACATAACTTTGTATTCCAGTTATAAAGGGCAATGACAAGGTTTTCCAAATACAATTCTGTATGGGGACATTCCAATGGAAGTTTTGTAAGCAGTTCTATAAGCCCACAATGCAACATCTAGCTTTATAGACCAGTCTTTTATGCTTGTATTCACTGTTTTCTCCATAATTTTCTTTATCTCCTTATTGGAAATTTCAGCTTGCCCATTTAACTGAGGGTGATAAGCCAATCCCATCAAATGTTTGATTCCATATCTACTCACGAGTTTTGCAAAAACTTTATTTGCAAAATGGGTTCCCTCATCACTAATAATTGTTTTAGGTCCTCCAAATCTACTCAAAATATTTCTTTGTATAAACCTAACCACTGTGCTGACATCATTTATGAGACAAGCTATTGCTTGCAGCAGTTCTGTCATAGCTAGGAGAATGTATAGATTTCCAAATGATGATGGGAAAGGTCCCATGAAGTCTAAACCCCATACATAAAAAATCTACACCACTAGGATTCCTTATAGGGGCATTTCATTTCTTTTGCTTATATTGCCTATTCTCTAACAATTATCAGAATGTTTTACCCATTCAAAACAGTTTTTGAATAGAGTAGGCTAATAAAAACACAGATAAGAGAATTTTCTAGGCCGTTGTCCTGCAAAATTAATCTACCTTATGGTGATGCATGACATTTCTCCATAATACCTCCTTGTTCTTTTTCTGGAACACATCTCCTTATGATCATATCTTCTCCTCTTCTAAAAAGTAGTGGGTCATCCCAAATATAAAATTTGCTATCAGTTCTCAATTTTCTTCTCTGGCACGGTAGGCGAACTCGGGTGCCTGACTCCACAAGCTAAGTAATTCACAATATCATCATACCAGGGTGTTTGGACTGATAACAAAAATAGCTGCTCATCAGGAAATTTTTTTCTATTTCAGTTTCCTTTTCCTTTTTTGTAATCTTTTCCAATCTAGACAAGTGATCAGCTATCACATTGTCACTACCTTTCTTGTCTTTGATCTCCATATCAAACTCTTGTAGTAATAATACCCATATGATCAGTGTTGGCTTGGCATCTTTCTTTGCCATCAAATATCTAATTGCGGCATGATTAGTGTGTATTATAACATGGGACTCTAATATGTAAAACGAATTTTTCCGCAATAAACACCATTACTGCATCTCCTTTTACAGTATTTAGAAGTAGTTTTCTTATGCCTCATTGAAGGTTTTGCTGGCATATGATGAGAATCAAAGCACAAAGGATCCGTGATGTAGGAGCCTCTAGAACATTCATTAGAAATCCAATCTTAATTATGGAAAATTCAGATTCGGGAGGCTGTGAAACCTTGGGGACACCTAATATATTTCTATTTCCAAGTGTTTTGAGTTTTATTACTATTTTGATTTGGAGTTGTTTTATTTTAGAAAGATTTATTTCTCTATGTCAAAGTAGAAGTTACTTTATTTAATTTAAAAAGCTTGTTTTGCTAGTCAAATAGGAGTTCTTATTTCTTTTTAGAAAAAAAGATTTGGTGTTGATTTGCTGTTGATTTGGTGATGATTTGTTCCTGATTTGCTGCTATTTTGGAGTTGATTTGTTCTTGATTTGTTCATGATTTGTTGCTATTTTGGAGCTAATTTGTTCCTGATTTGGTGTTGATTTGGTGCTATTTTAGAGCTGATTTGTTTTTGGTTTGGTGTTGTTGTTCTGATTTCTTTGTCATTTCGGCGATTTGTTCTAATTCTTTGCTATTTTAAGTGATTTGTTCCTGATTTGCGGCTGATTTTTATTACCAAGTCTTGTCCAAAAAATTATCTAGTTTCCTTTCTTATTTTTGGCCAAATATTTACTTTCCTTGTGGCCAAATATTTAGTTTCTATTTTTCATAATTTTGGGCCTATTTAAAGGCTTGTTATCCCTACATTCTTCAAGTTTTAAGCATTAATAAAATTGAAAGTTTAAATTTATCTTTGGTTCTTAATAGAACTCTTTGAACTTATCGGTTATTCCTTGATGTTCATCAAGACTTATCAATCGGATCTCCATCACTGACTGTGGCATCCTCACATACCAAGGTTCTTGCTTCTCTATAAGCAATGGGTCGAGGTCTTCCATCTAAGCCAAATACTAGAGCGGTTCTTCCGAGTTAATCTGATCACGGGTCTCCTCACAAGTTGATGGGGTTCGTATCATTTGGTATCAGAGCAATAAGTTCTATTTTTCTGGTTTGCCTATCTTTTACATATTTTCTTTTCTTCTTTGTTCGAACCCAATTTAGTTACCACTTCCATCCGTTCCTTCTAAATTTCGTTTAATCCCTAATTTTAGTCATAACCTAATATTTACTCCATCCCAAGTTTGATTTTTCTTCATCTTGATCGGATATAACTTTTGTTTGTTTCCTTTTTTTGAACAGTCCGTTCCGGGTTACAAAAAAAAAAAAAAAATGTAAAGTAAAGGAAAAGGTTTCGGTAAAAAAAATAATAGAATCTTGAAGTCGGGAAAAAAAAATTCCTATAAGTTTATCATCATTCTAGTTGTTGGTGTCCTTTTTTTTTTGTTGCTTTAAGTAAAGCTTGAATATTGGTTAACGCCACAAACTTGTCCTTTGATAGGTTTTTGATTGAATTTTGAGAAAAAATCTAATTTGTTTGATTAGTTCCAAAAGAACTAGAAGAAATTCCCAGTGGAAAAGTAGTGATGATTATTGAGTGAGGAAAAGCCAAATATATTGTGTGAAAACATGAGTGAACTGAGTGAATCATTCTTTGAGTGAAAACTCGTGAGTGAGTGGTTTGTGAGGTCCTACTTTTTTTTTTGTCTCTAACCTTGTTTTTGCAGCACTATGTTAAACAACAACGCATCTGAAGGTGTGGCGGGAAGAGTTGACATGAGTTCATTATGCAGGCCTTAACTAGCAAAGTATAGAGAATGTTTAGGGTTGAATTGGAACAATTCCATGAGAGGGTGGAGCAAAGCTTCGAGCACCCATGAAACCCTCCCACAAGGCATAGAAAGGAGAGGCTGCCAAGAAGAGGGGCGCGGGTAGAAGAAGAAGAGTGTGACAGAGGAGATTGTGAGGATGAGAATGGTTATGATTCGGTTGTGTGCTTGGGAGGAGTATGGGAGACATGAAGATAGGAATCGGGAGAGATAATTTAGGAGCATTAGGTGAAGATTCCATCTTTCCAAAGAAAGAATGACCTCGAGGCATATCTTGAGTGAGAGAGGAAGGTAGAGTTTGTTTTTGATTGTCACAATTATTCTGAAAATATGAAGGTGAAGCTTGCTGTCATAAAGTTCTCAGATTATGCAATAGTGTGGTGGGACCAACTAGTGTTGAATAAGAGATGGAATAGGAAGCCATCGGTGGAAACATGGGAAGAGATGAAAAGGGTGATGCAAAAGAGATTTGTCTCGACTTACTGGGAGTTGTACAAGAAGTTGCAAAACTTGAGGCAAGGCAACCGTAGTGTGGAGGAGTATTATAAGGAGATGGAGGTTGCAATGGTTAGAGCGAATATTGAAGAAGATCGAGAGGCTACAATGGCGAGGTTTCTAACGAGTTTAAACCGGGAGATTCAAATGTAATTAGGACAACATTATGTGGATTTGGAGGGGATATGGTGCGTATAATATCGAGATTAAGAATCAAGTCGAAGGAGGCGGTAGCAACAGGTTCTACACTTGGTCAAGTTCATCTACTTGGAAATCAAATCAATGGAGGAAGGAAGAATAGCCACCCAACGCCAAACCTAACATAGAACTAAAACAAGAGGGGACCATCCAAGGAAATCAAGGTAAACTCGATTCTTTCACTGCTCGAAATTGTGATATTATGTGTTTTAAATTCAGGCGAAGTGCGTATAATAGTGATATGCGAACAAAGAGTCAAGGTGATGTGGGACAATGGTGAGATTGAAATTGACAATAAGTTAGATTGTGATTATATGCCATCCTTAGAGGATGCTGATGATGAGAAATCTGTCAAGGAGAACTAATGGTGGCAGGAGGGCCTTAAGTGTCTGGTAGGAAGATGGCGAGATGCAAGCGGGATAACATTTTCACACTAGGTGCCACGTCCAAAACAAGGTATGTAGTATGATCATTGATGGGGGGAAGTTGCTAATGTAACAGGTATATTAATATATGTTTTGTTATATTTAGGTAAAGTTTTTGGGAACCGTCACGACTTATGCCCTATGATATTTTATATTGTGATTAAGATTAGCAATCTTAATGGATTGGTTTAATTAGAAGAGGATTAGCAAAGTGTGTTAGATTGCATTTTTTTATGGCATGTGGGTCAATTATTCAATTAGGTAAGTTTAGTGGTTTTGTTAGGATTTGTAATTAAGTATGTCTTGGACGACCACTTTGAAAAACTTGTTAATGGAGAGGGTGTAAAGTGCAAGTCATGCTTGTGAGCTATGTGGCATCATGAGGGCATGACACCTCATATATGCAAGGTAGGAGCTCTTGACACATGGCAAGTCTTGAGAAGAGCTTGCCATGTGCCAAGCAAACCAATTCCTCTTGGTTTGGATGCTGGGCCGACTTCTTGCTAGGAAGTGGAAAATTCTGGAATTTTAGAAAGTGAGAGAGTTAAGAAGCTAGAGAGAAGGAGGAGAAAAGGCTTGAAGGAAACTTGGTTTTGGTGGAAAAGTTCACTAAGGTATGTAAACATGATCTTTGAGGCCTTTGTTGGATTTCTATTGGACTTTGGTTATATTCTAGGAGGTTTTGTTGGGATTTCATCCTAACCTTACTAGATTTTGAAATGAAAGGTGAGTTTGGTGGAACACATTGTAAAAAGACAGTTTTGTGAAGATGGCATGTGTGTGTGTGTGTCAAGGGAGGTGCTGTCGGCTTTCCCTTGACCCCATGACAGTAACGGCCATAAGTTGGCCTAAAGAACCGAACTGGATGATTCTAGTTGGAGAGAAGAAGCCAGACCTAGCCCTTCGAGATATGCAGAAATGACGAGAACTAAACCCTACCATAAGACCCTTGAATTTGAGGTTGAAAGTCAGATACAGATTCTGTCCCATGTTGGAGGCGGAGTTCACATTTTTGAGTCATAAGTTAGTGAGATTGATCCAAATGGAATTGATTCAAAATCCTTCTAAAAGTAGCCCACGTAGGGGAAGTATAACTATGAGGAAAGGATGGCGATTATGGCTCATTTGTTCCCATAATTCGTCAAAGTAAGAATTGAAGGGCATAGATTATGTCGCTAGGAAATATATAGGGAGGTCAGTGTAAAAACCATAACTTTTGATTTTGAGGTCGAATGACCTGGTTGAAGGCTGTGAAAGCTAGGAGATAGGGGAACTTTTGGTAAGAAGACAGTGAACAAGCATGTATGGCTGATCAAAAATTGTAGTTGATAAAAAAAAAAGGGGTCTTGAGATAGGAGTGAAAAAAGTACAAGTGTTGTGTGTCTTTGTTTGTGTTACCCTAATTAGGGTGTTAAATGTGTTGATCTAGTAAGTGTAAGAGAGAGTGCTTGGGGGATCAAGGTTTATGTTAAGGAATATAAGAATATATGTGGTCAGTGGTTATAAAGTAATAGACCACTTGAGTAATTTTATGTGACAATTGAGAGGCTAAGGAATCTTATGACTTATTGTTTGGATCCTTTGGAGTAGCCTCGGGTTTGACTTCCTTAGGAGACTTGCGAGTTTTGAATCGAGGGAATGTGGGGATCTTATAACCTTCTCCTGCATGTCTTGTAGTTTTGATGTTGTGGGAATTATGTACCATTACGTGCTTTGACTATGTGATTTTTCTAGTGATATATATAAATGTATATTTTTATATATATAAATCTTTGAATTAACTGGTACATGATGTTTTTAAATATCCATGTGGTTGAATGCTTTGTGAAATTGTTTTTAAGAAGCATGACATGGGTATGAGGCGTAGTAGTGTCGGGATTGATGTAGTGGACAGGTGTGATGAAACTAATCCTTGGGTTGTAGTCCCGAAGGTCACGAGATATATGGGATGGGCATATCCACGGGTGGTAAGTCGACAATTTGTCATTGCGGGATGATTGGCTGAATCCTGGGTGAAAGCCCAGAAAAGAGTCAGCGATGGGGGTTGAGATGGTGGTAGTATTGCATTCATGTGTTTCATCATCCAACCTATTATATGTAAAATGCTCATGTTTTGAGATATTTTGAATTATGTATAGAATTGAAATGTTTTATGAGCATGGCTTACATTATAGAGTTCACTCTTGAGTTGTCGAACTCACCCCCATTATTTCCCTCCACCTTAGATGCAGGTACGAGACCCGCTGCGTGACATGAAAGTTGGACTTGCAGGGTTTTTGAGGATGAGAAGTTTGTATGCCAACCTTAGCTTGTTGGTGGTTGAGCATACATTTTGATGAATACTTAGTGTTATGTGGATATTCACCTTTATATTTAGACGGATTGGTATCTTTTGTGGATCATTGTATGGCCCCGAAGCGTGGCCGTTAGTTTTGGAACTTTGCGTAAATGTTATTTTGATCAAGTGTAAGTGTATAGTTTTGGGTACATTGAGGAATTAACTCTGTACCGATATGTGTGTATGTTTAGAGACCTTGAGTAGTGGTTTATTTACCTTTCCAGGTGATTACTCCAAGTGGAGTTTAGACTCAAGTTGTGAAAAAAAAAATCAGGTGGTAAAATAGTAACATAAATCACACCGGTGGGGGGTGTGACATAATGTCACTAGCACAACCATGGTGGAGAAAATAGGAATGCCAACAAGTAAGTTTCCTCGACCTTATAATTTGCAATGGTTGAATGATAGTGGGGAGGTAAGGGTGAATAAACAAGTGTTAGTCTTTTTTAACATTGGGAATCTGAAGATGAATTTTGTGTGATCAGTAAGCGGGCTACTTGTTATTAGGAAGACCATGGCAATTGACAGGAAAGTTAAGCAGCGGCTTCGCAATAAGTACTCGTTAGGTACTGTGTGGACCATCACTCTTATTCCTTTGACACTAAGTCAAGTTTATGAAATTAAGTGAGGGTTGCAAAGAGAGTGAACAAAGAAAGAGTGAAAAGAGAGAGTGAACAAAAGAAAAGTGTGAAAAGAGAGTGAAGCGAAGAAATAGAGTGACAAAAAGAAGTGACTGAAAATTTAAGAGAAAGGAGAGAAAACCAATTTCTATGCAAAAGGCAAGTGAGGTTAAGAGGCATTGTTCTTAAAAACTAGCCTATGATTGTACTTTTATTAAAGAGACACTTTTTAATGCTAACCAACCGACACTTCTTTGTCTGATTCCATTGTCTCTCTTTTGTAGAGTTTGAAGATGTCTTTCTTGAGAAGTGCAGAAAGAGGTTACCTCCTATTAAGAGGATCGAACATCAAATTTATTTTGTGCCTGGTGCTACCATTCCGAATAGACCCACTTATAGGAGTAATCCCGAGGAGACATAGGAACTCCAAAAGCAAGTTGGTGAATTGATGGAAATGGGATATGTGAGGGAGAACTTAAGTCCATGCGCCGTTCTAGTGATTTTAGTTCCCAAAAAGGATGGACCGCGGAGGATTTGTATTTATTTTTATGCCATCCACAACATTATGGTTAAGATTCGAGGGTGAATCTTTTCGAGGAAGGGGGGAATGATGAGAATCAAATCTGAAGGATCGAGTGATGCGGGAGATTCTAGAACATTCATTAGGAATCCAATCTTAATTATGGAAAATTTAGATTCGAGAGGATGTGAAACCTTGGAGAAACCTAAAATATTTCTATTTCCAAGTGTTTTGAGTTTTATTACTATTTTGATTTGAAGTTGTTTTATTTTAGAAAGATTTATTTCTCCATGTCAAAGTAGAAGTTACTTTATTTAATTTAGAAAGCTTGTTTTTCTAGTCAAATGAGTTATATTTTTTTAAGAAAAAAGGTTGCTTGATTTGGTGTTGATTTGGTGATGATTTGTTCCTGATTTGCAGCTATTTTAGAGCTGATTTGTTCCTGATTTAGTGCTGATTTGTTCTTGATTTGCTGCTATTTTGGAGCTAATTTGTTCATGATTTGGTGTTGATTTGTTCTTGATTTTATGCTATTTTAGAGCTGATTTGTTCCTGATTTGTGGCTAATTTTTATTACCAAGTCCTGTCCTAAAAATTATCTAGTTTCCTTTCTTGTTTTTAGCAAAATATTTACTTTCCTTGTGGCCGAATATTTAGTTTCTATTTTTCATTTTTTGGAGCTATTTAAGGAAACTGTTATCCCTACATTCTTCAAGTTTTAAGCATTAATAAAATTGAGAGTTTAAATTTCTCTTTGGTTCTTAAAAGAACTCTTTGAACTTATCGGTTATTCTGTGGTGTTCATCAAGACTTATCAATCGGATCTCCATTGGCATCCTCACATACCAAGGTTCTTGCTTCTCTATTAACGGGTCGAGGTCTTCCATCCAAGCCAAATACTAGAGCGGTTCTTACGAGCTAATTCGATCACGGGTCTCCTCACAAGTTGATGGGGTTTGCATCAGCATAGTATATGGCCTTGAATATCTTTCCAGTTCTTTGTCCCAATACAGCTCCCATTGCAAAATCACTGGCATCACACATAATTTTGAAATCGTTGTTCCATTCAAGTATCACCATGATGGGAGCTATCACTAATCTGGATTTAATTTCATTAAATGCAGATTTGCATGATTCATCAAAATCAAAATTTGCATCTTTTTCTAATAGTCTACATAATGGTTTGGAGATTTTTGAAAAGTCCTTTATGAATCTTCTGTAAAAACCAGCATGTTCTAAGAAACTTCTTATCCCCTTGATTGTTGTAGGTGGAAAGAGAGTTTTTATGATAGCAACTTTTTCTTGGTCTACTTCCAATCTAGCTACAAAAATCTTGTGTCCTAAGACAATACCCTTTGTTACCATGAAATGACATTTTTCCCAATTTAAAGCTAGATTCTTATCTTGACACCTACAATCTTTATTTAAGAATTTCCAAACAATTCTCAAGCGGATCCATATCTTTGAGAAGTCATCCATAAGATTTTCATAGCCTCCTCCACCAAATCGAGAAAAGATAGACATCATATACCTTTGAAGGTGGCGGGAACGTGCATAATCTAAAAGGCATCGCCCAAAGCAAGGTGCCATAAGGGCGTATAAATGTAGTTTTTCTCTAATCCTACAGGGCTATAGCAATACGAGGTTATCTTGGAATATCCATCAAGAAACTGATGAAAATAGGAGTGCCTTACTAACCTATCCATTTGGTCAATGAAAATTGAGATAATGGTCATTTAGTACTTGAGTGGTTTAGTTTTAAATGATCATACACTCTCCATCACATCAGTTCTTGTAAGGAATCAATTCATTCTTCTCATTTATGATCATAGTAGATCCCCCTTCATGGGAACCACATGAATGGAGCTCACCTAAAGAAATTTTATCTGAGATTGCATATATGAAGCTTGCATTCAGCCATTTCAGTACTTCTTTTTTGACTACTTCTTTCATTATTGGATTAAGCCTTCTTTGATGTTCTATAGAGGTTTTAGCGTTCTCCTCTAAAAGGATCTTGTGCATACAGATAGAAGGACTGATTCCGTTCAGATCATCTATAGAACAAGCTATTGCTTCCTTGTATTTTCTGAGAATCTCCAGCAGTTTTTGTTCTTCAAGCTTAGTTAATCTAGCTGAAATGATGACTGACTTTGCTTTTTCTGGTTGCAAGAAAGCATACTTCAAATGTTCAAGCAATTCTTTTAGAATCAAACCCTTTGAGCTTGTGTTTTATTTCAGCCAGCTTCTCTTCATAGCTATTTGGATTTTCTTATTATTTTCTTCAACACTGATTATTGCCTCTTTTAATTTAAAATTGGAGTTTAGAAATTCAACTTTAAGATGCTTAAGATACTAGAAAATTCATCTCATTCTCATTCATTGAACTCTGAAAATTACAATCATTGCTCCCGGTTGGAGCGTGAGTTTCTGTTTCTACAATCCTCACACTCAACATTAATAAGTTTTTGGCTATTTCAAGCGTGATTGAGATTCAGTGCCGCCTCATCTCCAACCACCAAAGTCAGTTCTCCTTTCTTCACATCGATCAAAGTTGCTCCTATTGCTAAGAAAGACCTTCCTAACAGCAGTGGGACTTGTTTGTCTTCTTCTATATCAATAACTACAAAGTCCACTAGGAAAATGAACTTTCCTACTTTGATAAGCACATCTTCAAGAATGCCCTTAGGTTGGGCCAAGGTTCTATCTGCCATCTATAGGGTCATGGCTATGGGAGTAAGCTCCCGCAAAGTGAGTCTTTTAACCATAGATAAAGACATCAAGTTGATGCTAGCTCCAGAATCGCATAACGCTTTTCCCATATCAAAATTCCCAATTTTGCAAGGTATAGTGAAGCTGCCTGGATCTTGCATTTCTTTGAAGTGAGACTTCTAGATAAGCTGCCTTTGGAGGTTCTTTATCGGTTCACTACCCCTTCTTCAGCAAATTTTGTCATTCTGCTCAATATATCCTTCATGGATTTTGCATAGTGAGACATTTGAGTCATTGCCTTAGAAAAAGGGATATTGATCTCTATCTTCTTGAACATGTTCAAGAATCTAGAGAATTGCTCTTCAAGCTTCACCTTCTGCAGCCTTTGAGGAAATGGAACTTGAGGATTGTACGCTTTAACCTCTTCCTTCTTCCTTAGATTTCCCTTTTCAACTTGCTGCTCTTGCTGCATTTTTGTTGTTCTATCTTTTTCAACAACTTCTGAACTATGCTGCCTCAATTCTTCTCCAATTTCTGCATGTTGCTCTTCCTCATTTTCCTTCTTCTCATTTCTTTTCTCTTCTAGTTCTCTACCACTTCTTAGAATTTCTGTCATGCAATCCTTCAGATTCTTCCTTGTGTCACTTGGGAATGCATCCTTGGACTGATTTTGCATGGCTAGGGCCAGTTGCCCTACCTGAGTCTCCAGATTCTTCAAAGAGGCATTGGTATTTTCTAGAAACATAGTTGTGTTTGCCTAGAATGTTGCTAGCTTATCAAACTTTTACTCATGTATGTTTAGCAGCCTTTTGTTTTTCCCCATGAAAGCAAGCATCTTGGTCCTGAGGAATTAGATCTGTGCCACGTTTTGCTCTCGGAGTCTTGCTTCTTCTTTGTTGTTGTTGTTGTTGGAACCCAGGTGAGGCATGATATTGCTGCAAATTCTGTCTAGGTCTTTGAACTTGCTGCTTCTCCTCCATATGAGAAATTCTCATGGTTCATGAATGTTGGTGTGTAGTGAGTGGGCAAGTTTAGGTTGGGCTTAAAAGTGTAGCTCCTATTGGCATTGAGGTACTGTGCCTCCTTAACTTGGTAGGAACCCTCATGGGTTGGTCCATATTCAACACTATTTTTTTTCTCCTTAAATCTACTACCCGCCCAGTGTCGTGTGCATTCTTCTCGTTGTTTCCAAGCTTGTTCGTTAATGCATCGACTTTGCTTATGGCGGTCATCCAATTAAGCTGATTACACTACTCCCTTGGTCTAACTGCTTTGCTCCACGAAGCTTGGATAGAGCTTTGTAGTTGCATTTGACAGGGTCTTCAATCAGCTGCCTTGCCTCATCAGCACTTTTTCTTTTGAAAGTCCTATAACAGGCTGCATCAATTATACCCTTTGAGGTATAATTAAATGGAATGATGAAAATGTCCATCGAGGTGGTCGAGGATCTATTCCATGTATAGGACATCTTTTTAATCAGTCTCTTGTATCTCTCCCATGCATTATGAGACTTTTATCCTCCTGTTTGAAGTATGATTTCTTCTTTCCTTTACAAAAGTCGAAATTTGGAAGGAAAAATCCTATGTATAGGCCTCTGACTCTTCCTAATTTGTCATGATCAACCAGACGGTGATTTCGAGCCAAGTTGCGACCACATCTCAATGCAAGGGAAAGTACATAGCTGATGATCACTTCTAGTCTCACCCTATTCACCTTAATTTGTGTTAGCCATTCTCATAAATCTTCATATGTTCATTGGGTCTTCATTGGGATCTTGAAAGTAAGCGATCTTCTTTATTACCATTGTGATTAGAGATGGCTTAAGTTCAAAATTATTGGCTTCTATGGCAGGCTGTCTCACAGTAGAGTACTCATCTTGAATAACAGGCCTCCAAAAGTCCTCTATCGTCATTTGCCTTTGAGGTCTATTTGCTTCTGCTTCTTTTGGAATATGTTGTAATCTTTATCTTTAATTTGCCATATTTGTAGATTCAGCACTTGTAACTTTCCTCAGATTCCTCAGTGTTTCCTTAATTTACGTATCCAAAGGCAACGGTCGGTCACGGTTTTACTGTGCATTTAAATCTTCTAAAATGAAACACACTTGAGATCAGTCCTTTCTGTGGGGAAAGCAGTTATATCCATTTAAGCTCATAAAATATTTTCAGTAGCTTAATCAGTTATCGCTATTAAAACTATTTTTTGTGATTTAATTTTTTAAATTTATAATAAAATGAAGAAAAATGTCCAAATTAGTAATTCTCTCTTTGGTTAGAATATTGATCTTTAAATACATTAATTAATCTTGGCTTGACACCAAAAACTTGTTGGTAGTTGTTACATAGACCCAGAATTGCAAAATTTGTTGCTTTGTTGCCAAAAGACTAACTAAAGTCCTTGGCAATTTAAGCAAAGAAACTTATTCTTAATTGTATAAGATCAAGATTTTACCAAGTAATTAGCCTTTGCTGCAGACTACCTAAAGTCCTCGACATGAAGTGCGAAACTTATTGGCGATTGATTTTGATTAAATATGTGTGTTTGTCCTTTTTGCGAAAATGGATTCATTAAAAATTGAGTTCGGTCTAAATCATTGCAAGTGCGTTTACCACGTCATAAGTAATAAAAGTGGATTTTTGAAGTCCATATATCGTTCCCACGGTCGATGTCATCGAAAAGATGAAGCTACCCCATTACTCAAAGATCATACTATTTTAACTCCGATGTTAAAATGATGAAGAAGTAATAAAGTAATATTAAAATAATTTCACTAATATACATAGAAAAATTTAATATAAATTAGTTGGGAGTTCCTTGTTATTCTAACCTTTGGGAAATAGACCAATGAATAATTGTCAATTTCGGCATCATTTTGAGTCATATCTAAGTGATGAGTAAAAAACTCATTGATTTTTAATCCATTTTTCTGACCTGTGTTACAATATAAATGCTTATTATTATACAAAAATATGGAGACCTTACCAGATTTATGTTTTGCAGATTTTTACAGAAGAATTGGAAATTATAGTAAGAAAAAGATATATATGGTTAAGGCAGCTAGGTCGAGACAGACTTGTGAGATCGCGACAAGGGATTCCTCAGATTAGTAGTTTTTAGTCACGACCTGAGTGAGAATGTTGCTACAAATATGTTAGACAAAGACCTCAGGTTGCGACAGATAATCGAGGTCACAACAAGAAAGAATTTTAGGCTAAATGAAAGTTGTTGCAATAAGAGAAAAGTTGTTGAGATAGATGAAGAGTTTCAAAGAAAGATCTTGTCGCGACACCGTTCTGTATGTCGTGACACCAAAAGAAGATAGCTCTGGTCGCAATAGATAATTGATGTCACGACGAGGAATGGTTGTTAAATGAACTGACAAGGTCTCCACAAGGGAGTTTGCTGTTGCGACAAAATACAAGCTGAAGACACCAGTTGAGGTCGCGACACTGATTTCATGTCGTGACATGAAAACTAAATTTGAAGCAGTTAAAGCATGTTGCAACTATGTTTGGCTTGACTACGTGAGAGCGAGGTGTGAAGGTTAACCACTCAGAAATAGAAGCTGAATCAAGTTAAAACTGTTGTAACTCAGAATTGTGGTTGCGATAAGGTGGGAATTAAAACATATAGTCAAGTCGCAACCTGCCTTTTAGGTTGCGACAGAAAGTGCAGCAAGGAAAGAAACGACCTGATCGCGACCTAGATTGCATGTCATGATAAGGAACTCAACAAATCGGCAGTTTTGAGTCGCAACTTGAATGAAAGCAACAGATAACCAAATGACGTCGGAACATAAAAGGGAAGCTGAGGCCAGGGATCAAAGTGGCTGATAACAAAAATAGTGTGGCAACAAGGAAACTTGGTCACGACATAGAACTCAGTAAAGTAAAACGGCCAGTGCTTGACATGGAATTGTGGTACGTATTGGAATTCTTGAAAACCAAATAAAATGTTGTTGCAACAAGAATCATAACTATTGGCAACTGAACTTGGTCACGACACAACAATTCAAGTCGCGAATAAAACATAATAATTCTAAAGAAAAATGCTAAGTAAAAGAAGACCACAAGGATTTTCAAGTTGCGACACACACTTGAAGAAACAAAAGAGGTGAAGCCAAAGGTTAGTCGCGACAAAGAAATTCATGTTGCAACACAGATTCCAGAGAAAGAAGAAACTCTAGGAAAAACTCATGTCGCAACTGAAAACTTAGTCGCAACAAGAATCAAGGGGATAGGCAACAACTTAAGTCGCGACAAAGAAACTGGGTAGCGACAACTAAATGGAAATTTGTAAAGAGCGGTGTTGTGACGAGAAGATAATTGGTGCGTTATATAGCCAAAAACAAAACAAGAAGGGTCACGACGGGTAGTGAAGTCCACGACCAGGACTTGGCAGTTCATAGCTACAACTCAATCGCGATAAGCTTCTTTTGGAAATTCATGACTGGAGCAGGTGAGCTGGGCCATGGAATTAAGGAAAATTCACTTGAAAGCTTTTGAATTAGGCTGATTTTGGAAGTGTATAAATGGTCGCCTTGCGTCGAAGCGACTCTTTGAACCCGGATCCTTAGAGGGATTAGAAGAAGACTCACTTGTATATTTTAGAATAGATTAGTTAAATTGTTTTGATTTTGTTTACGGATCTGAACTAGAAATTTATTTTGAATTAATACTTAATTTGGATCAAAATGCGTTGATCTGCTTATTCTGCTGGAATTAATGAAGTCTAGGCAATTTTTGGAATTCATTTCTTTCAGGTTATAACAGTTACAATGGACGTTCTTGATCAATACTCCATTGTCGATTGTGATTCAGTATTTGAGAAGCGCAGCTTCCACTGGAATGGATCTATTGTTAGTTATAGTCTTTTCTGCATAAATTAGAAGGAATTTCCTAGACTGGGATTTATCTGATTGATGTTGTTCTTGAATTGAATTGTTCCTAATAGCAGTATCGAATACCCTTTGAAGGACTGTATCCTGCTCTGATTTCTAGGAGGCCCTCTGAGTGACACAAAGATGGAGATTCCTGAGAGCTTGGAACATTCAATTTGTGGGTATGTTAGAATACTATTGAAGAACTAAGAGCTCACAGTGTTAAGCCGATAAATTTCCAATTCACTCATAGTTGAAGTTGAAGGGGATTATTTATCAATTTAAATAATCAGAGATTTCACCTTAATCTGATGGAAAGATCTTGATCATGTGTTAGCTGAGATCTAATCAAGGAAAGGAAAAAATCCATCGAGATACAAGGAAGAGTCATCAACCATTTGCAGAGGTTTCGCGACCTTATCTTGGGAATGAAATCGCGATCTTAAGAAATGGGTATGAAATATTGAAAAAGAAAAATACCCAAATTTTATAAAGAGTGTTCTGAATACAAGTAACTGATTAGATCCATGTCTTTGAAGAAATGGGGACCTACAACTAGTGAATTAATGGAGAAATCGAAATTTTGCTTTATTAGGCATCTTTGAAAAATCCGAGATCTAAAATCGGGATAGAAAATCCATGAATTATAATGTAGAAATTGGCAATTTCACGGCCGGTTCCTTGTTAGTGTCATTTCTAGCGGCGATTCAGTCCGGTTTATTTTTGTTTGTTTTAATTCCAAATTTTATTTTAATTAGATAAATATAATATAGTATGATCATTTCTTTCAATTCTAGTTTTCAAACTGTTACAAAGAGGTGCAAATAGTGTGGATCTTGAGTTGTTAGGGTAGTTAATTTAAAAATTCTTGTCAATCTCTGAGGGAAGGATATATGGACTTACATCCAATTTTTACTACTTGTATGACTTGTGCACTTGCAGTGTCTTAGACTAAACCCATTTTATAATTTCAAGAACATTACACCATTTTCTAATTTTTAAACAACTAGCTCTAATTTTGGTACCCTTTGCATAGAGTGTAAGGCTCCAGCGGAGGGGCAAAGTGAGGGTTTCGATTTATATATTCACGAGACAAAACAAGTTTTTATGGCACTATTCTTTGGGGATTGAAGAAAGTTTGACTAAATCAATATTAAATGAAATGAGAAATGCTAATGTGGACATTTTCTTTATTTTATAAAAGAAATTCACAAAAAACAATTTTCTGATGGTGGTTGCACCAACCTCATGATCTTTTAGAAAACTTAAAGGATATATGATTTTTTTAATACCACTTTGTTTCAATTAATCTCAATATGTTTCCATTTGAAGTTATTTCATGCACGAGAAGCCCAATCGAGATCTGTTTCCCATGAATCTTTGAATTGGAAAGAACATTGAGAACTTTAAGGATGGTTGAGTGTAGAAACAACAATTATGGCAGATGAAAGAATGGGTCAGAAAATTGAACAAGAAACAACAACAGAAAGGCCTCCGATATAAGATACGATGGAGGATTTAAGAAACCGATTATCCGAGAAGAATATTGTGAGTTAGACAACTGCTTCATAGAGGCTAACAATTTTGAGTTGAACGACGTGATCGCGTAGTGCAGCGGGAATCAATTTATAGGCCATCCTACTGAAGATCCTAATGAGCACATGGGCTGATTCCTTAGGATGGCTAACACAGTTAAACTAAATGGTGTGATACCAGAGGTGATTAAACTACAATCTTTCCTTTCTCTTTGAGAGATATTGCAGCCACATGGTTTGAATCATTGCCATATGGCTCAGTTAATACATGGGAAGAGTTGGTGGAGGCTTACCTAAGCATATTTTTTCTCCCATTCCTCACAATAGAAAGAAAAAAGGAGATCATTATGTTCAAACAGGGGGAGGATGAAAGCATATCTTGCACAGGAAGGTGCAAGGTTGTTGAAGAGGTGCCCTATGCATGGCATAGACCTGAAGACCCAAATGGATATTGTCTACCACTCCTTGAATGATACCTCTAAGGCTATCATAGATGTAATTTGATGCGGGGCATTTAAGCGAAGAAATGCAGAAGAGGCAAGGCAGTTGATAGAAGACCTGGCTAAATGCAACATGAAGGCTCCATTTGAATCTTTAGTGAACAACAACATAACAAAGGGGAGTGGGGTCATTGAACTCGATACAAAATAGCACATTATGGAAGCAAAACTTGATCTTGATAATGCCTGAGTTGGGAATCAAGAAAAGAATGCACTATGCTCATGAGAGTGGAGTAGTGGGAAAGAGATGGAATCGAGAAGAAATCACGAGGACGATTGATGAGGTCCCTATCGAGTTAGGGAGGCTGATTATTTGAATGAAACGGATAGCGTGACCATTTCAAGCCTAACCAAACACACCACACATTTACACACCAGTATTTGAGGGCCATAGGGCTTCTCCATATGGTGGAGGAGCATCATGGGGCACAAGGCGTAGGCGGGTTTTCGATGGGATATAATCTGAGGGTTCCAACGGCCGACAACCAAAGGAGAATAGAAATGAATGTCGAGGTCGAGAGGACTCGGTCCTTTGAGGAGCAAATCTTTGTAGTTCATGAGGCAATAATTGCTAAACCTCCACGAGAGAAAATTTGCGAGTTGGAAACTTTTAAATCAACACCTGGAATTTTTCAAACAAACACTAATGCTTCACTCAAGAAATTGGAAACATAGGTTGGGCAGCTGGCCTTAACCTTGCTGAACAAGACCTAGGATGCTTTCCCTAGTGACACCTAGAAGAATCCAAAGGGACTGTATGGCAGTCTAGCTAAGTGTGAGAATTGAGCGGCAATGACGAGAAAACAAGGAAAGGTCTAAGCATGAAGAAGTGAAAGAAACTGGAAAGAAATGAAAAAACAATTAGTGGGCTGCGAGCGAATAAAATGCATATTGAGCGACAAAGGGAAAAACTATGAGCAAGCGAGAAGGTTGAGCCTACACACTTGCAGTCCCATTCCCAAGACTTGAAGGTAAGAAAAGAGGAATAATTTTATAAATTCTTGGAAATTTTCAAGAAGATGAAATTAATATTCCCTTTCTTGAAATTTATAACTCAAACACGAGCTCTGATAAATTTATGAAGAATATATTGAAATGAAAAATTGCGAGGAAGGAGTGGTGAGCTCTTGCAACATGCATTGTAGTTATTCGAAGAGCTTTACTAGCTAGATGAAGACCACAGTAGTTTTGCATTCACTGCACAATTGGGAAATATGAGATTCAAAGCTTTGTGTGACTCGGGTGCAGCTATCGACTTGATGCCCTTATCGAGTGGTATAAAGGTTGAGTTTGGAACCTCCAGCAAACAATTAACTACAAATGGCTAATAGGTCAATGGCATGACAGGAAGGAGATTGTAGGGGATGTCTTGGTCAGTGGGAAATTCATCTTGCCTGTGGATTTTGTTTTCATGAAAATGGAAGAGGACACACGGTTTCCTTTGTTGTTAGGAAGACCACTTCTTATGGCCCAGGTATACGATCGATGTACAAGGGTGAGCCTAACCACACGAGGTGGGAAATGAAGTAGTACAGTTTTAACCTCGGAAATCTTAACACAGTCTGATGTTGATGAAGAAAATTGTATGGTACATAGATAACATTAGTCCATCGTTTTGGTGAACTCTGATTATGACATTCAACATTCTATCAATGAAAATGAGATGAATTTCTAGTATCTTAAGAGTGTTGATTATAGTGCGCATTCAGGTTTGCAATATCGAGAAGCAGTCTTGAGTTTCAATGGAAACATTACAAAAGGGAATTCATGCGGCAAGGAAAAGCAACAGCAAGAAAGCTGATGCGAAGGGTTAATATTGAAAGAATTGCCTAGTCATACGAAATATGCTTTCTTAGAACGAAAAACCATGGTAACTATACTCCAGTGCATTAGTAGTGAAGAAATGAAACTGTGAGGTGCAGGAAATATAAGGAAGCAATTTCTTGAGTGATTGAAGATCTCAAAATTATCGGAGTCCCCTTCTATTTGTATTCCCTGCAAAATTCTCTTTAAAGATAATATAAAGACTTGATTGAACACTAAATGTAAATTTGAATCAGTAATGAAGGATGTTGTAAGGAAGGAAGTGCTAAAATGGTTAAATGCAAGTTTTATTTATGCAATATTAGACAGCCTTAGGTGAGCCCAGTTCATGTGGTTCCCAAGAAGGGTGGATTCTCTGTGATCAGGATGAAAGGAATGAACTAATTCCTACAAGAACTATGAGAGAATGGAGGGTGTGCATAGATTACAGAAGGTTGAATGCTGCAAACAGGAAGGATCATTTTCCCCTACCCTTCATTGGTAAGATGTTGGATAGGTTGGCAGGACACCCTCATCTTTGCTATTGCACCTGAGGACCAGGAGAAAACTACTTTCACATGCCCTTATGATATATTTTTTTTAGAAGAATGCCATTTGGGTTATGCAATGCTCCTGTTACATTTCAAAGATGCATGATGTCTATGTTCTCAGATTTGGCAGAGGAGGTTATGGAGATATTCATGGATGACTTCACAGTTTATGGATCTTGTTTTGAACATTGATTACAAAATTTGGGGACAATTCTTCACAGGTGCCAGGACAAGAATTTAGCCTTGAATTGGGAAAAATGCCATTTTATGGTAACAGAAGGCATTGTCCTTGGGCACAAAATTTTTTGTAGTAGGGTTGGAAGTGGACTAAGACAAAGTTTCCATCATAAAGACTCTTTTGCCACTTCTAGCAGTCCAGCAGTCCAAAGGGAAAAGAAGTTTCTTAGGGCATTACTAGTTTTTATAGAGATTTATCGAGAACTTCTCAAAATGTTACCAAGACCATTGTGTAGACTAATGGAAAAGGATACCAAGTTTAATTTTGATGAATCCTGCCAATCTTCATTTGAAGAGATCAGATCCAGATTAGTTGAAGCTCCCATCATGGCCAAACCAGACTGGAATAATGAATTTAAGATTATATTATGATGCCGATGATTATCTGATAGGAGGCTGTATTAGAGCAGAGAATTGACAAAATGTTTAGGGTCATATCTCTTGTACCCAATGAGCCTTCAATGAAGCTCGAGAAATTACCCAAACTCACGAAAAGAGATGTTGGCCATGGTATTTGCATGTGAAAAGTCGAGGCCATATATGTTAGGATCCCACATCATCACTCTATCTTTTGATCATGTTGCAATTAAATATTTGATGGCAAGCTAAGCGAGGCCCGATCAAATGGAGTGTGTGTGCTGAGGAATTTGATCTAGAGATCGGGACGGGGAAGAGTTGTGATAATGTGATAGGCGATTACTTGTCAAGTAGAAAAAGACTATTGTAAAGAAGAGGGGACAAAATTAGCAGAAAACTTTTCGGTGGCCGATTATTCGATTGTCATTCTAATCACCTTGGTATCTTGACATTGTAAATTTTCTAAGCTTGTGAGTTATGCCACGAGTCGGCTACCGATGAAAAGTAAAGTGGCGATTCTATATGGGATGACCCACTATTATTGAAAGAGGCGATATGATGTCCAGGGAGGTGTGTGCGAGTGAACAAGACAGAATTTTATATGAATGTCATGCATCACCATATGGAGGACATTTTGCAGGGGACAAAACAGCCCATAAAATTCTCCAATCAGGTTTTTATTAGCTTACCATATTCAAAGATTGTTTTGAGTGGGTTAAACTTTGTGATCGATGCGGAGAATGAGAGTATCAACTTGAAGACATGAAATGCCTACAAGGTATCTTGGTGGTCACTGACTTTTTGATGGGGGAATGGATTTTCATGGGACCTTTTCCATGCTTCACTTAGGGAATGCACACATACTCCTAGCGATGGGCTAGCGCCAAATGGGTGGAAGCAACGACATCCCCGAAAGGCTAGTGCTAACACAGTTATGAGATTCTTACAGAGAAATATTGTGAGTAGATTTGGGGCACCCAAAATTATCATAAGTGATAGAGGGAGCCATTTTGCAAACAAGGTGTTTGAGAAACTCATGAGCATGTATGGAATCAAACACATAATGAGTTTTGCTTACCATCCTCAAACAAATGGGCAAGCTGAAATTTCCAATAAAGAGATCAAGAAAATTCTTGAAAAGATTGTAAGTTTCAGCATAAGAGATTGGTCTCTAAAGCTTGATGATGCATTGAGGGCTTACGGCGCATATAAAACTCATTGGAATGTCCCCATACGAAATTGTCTTTGGTAAACCTTGTGTCTTTCCCTCTTGAATTGGAGTACAAGGCTATGTAGACCATGAATTGAATTTGATTTCAAAGTGCCTAAGAGGAAAGATCCTCAGTGAATGAATTGGAAAATTGAAATGAAACATAAGTAATGCTAGGATTTACAAGGATAAGACAAAGAAATGGCATGATCGAAGATTTTGAGGAGGAATTTAAGGCGGGAATCGAGGTCCTATTTAACTCGAGATTAAGTTGTTCCGGGAAAGCGAGATCAAAATGGGGTGGTCCTATCTGGTAGTAAACAAATTTAACCTTTGGAGCAATGACATTGAAAACTAATACTGGAGAAGAATTTAATGTAAATGATCAGCGATTAAAGAATTATCTTAGAGGGAATGTAATTGAGGCGATTCAGTTCTAGGTCAGAAAGAATTTGCTGAAGCAAGAAGTCATAGCGGCCAAGTCCGACTAAGGACTAAAAGCGGCGGCTACGTGGGAAGCGGCCCATATAATATTTTATTTTATGTTTTATAGTTAATTAATGTGTTTAAAATTTTAAGTTTTTAATTAGACTTGTGTGTTGTTCTACTATTTAAAATTTTTGAGTGTTTTTGTAGGTTAGTGAGGGTACAACAGAAATGGAGTCTTCACTTATTGCTTCCAGTATACACACAAGAACATAAGGGGAAGTATTATGCTCTTTGATTAATTTGTTTTTTAGAGAATGCATGATTGAAGTTTGGGGGAATTGGATTTTCAATTCAATATTGAATCTTATGCTTTGATGAGTTGATTTATTGAACATTTGAATGATGAATTGTTCTTGTTTGAATTGGGTTTCTTGAATGTTATACATGCTTTTACAAGTATGTATTGGGTAATTAGTCGTCGAGGAGACTAAATGCATGAGAACATAGGGATAAAACATTGTTTATAGAGACCTGGAAATTTTCTAGGTTACGATAGACTTTGAGGTCGCGACAAGGTTCTGAACTGATAACATGAGAACTAAGAAAATTTTGTGTTGCGACATAAGCCTTATTGTCAAGAACAAACTAAGGCTGCAACATTAATTCCTGGGTCGCAACAACATGTGTGAACCTAAATGACTAGTTTAAGACACAGTGTCGCGACAGTAGAAATTATGTCATGACCAGGAATGACTGAAGAAAGAGAAGGGTATGTCGTGACATCAATTTTATTTGTCAAGACCACATTTGTAGTCGCGACAAACCTAAGTAGGTCGCGACCATGATTGTTTAAATCACAGTAATTGTAGGTTTCAAACGTTCTGTCTAAGGCGTCGCAACATTAAAAGAGGTACTTATTGTTAATAGTTAGTGTTGTGACTTAGACATTAATGTTGAGTGCTTCGTCTATTTCGTATGCTGAAATTATTCCCAAGCGTAGGAACTAATGTCGTCAAGCATTATACTCTTCTGAGTCACGGGTCATCTCCAGGAGTGAGTATTCTAGGCGATCCTTGGGGTTGTTCTCCGAGAATGTATGTTTGAAAGTAAATTATGGGGTTGTGGTTGGTTGGTTGAGTAGGCGAGTTAAGTTGTTATTTTAAAGCAGAAAGATGATTGATGGGTTCTTAGGTTTCCACTCACTCTAGTCAGGCAATTCCCACCTCTTATTCAGTCTCATCAGGAACCATTGATGAATGGTCTTATTAATTTTACATTAAAAGCTCTTTTATAGCAACGATCAGCGATGATAAACACTTATTCCGAACAATTTACTCGGACTCTTGGCTTGCATTTGCGACCGAAGCCTGGCGTGTGCAGAGACCTCTCGTTCACCGTTGCTTCGAAGATCTTAGAACTGGGTTTATAAGATTTTTTACCTACAGTGCTTAGCATCATACAATCTGTTGAGGTACAAGAGGTGAGGGTTATTACCTTGATCGAGGTGAGTTTCACTTAGATTTAGAACCCCATCATGGAGTTTAGAACTTGATTAGTGCTGAATAATTGCTATTTTGAGCCACATTCGAGATAGGTTTGAGTGCTTTTCTTGTATTGTCATTATCAGTCAGCCAATTGAGGTGTTCAGGTCTACTTAGTATCACTTATGCCATTTCAAGGTTATTTGTGGTTATTTTCTGCGAGGTTTTTGTGTACCTCGTCCATTAAAGTCGAATTTGATATCGAGATGTGTTGAACCATGAAGATTGAAACTATTTCAATAATAAACATATCAAGGTCGGTGATGAAATGAAAGCTGAGAAGTGATGAAGAAATGATGAAGTGGAGGTACGGTGTGGAAGCCATTGAAGAGCAGGCAACGAGGAAATTTCGCTATGATTGCTGAAGAATTCATTTGGGATGCGAAGAACTATGATCATAAGCGAAAATTTAGTAATCCCTAGCGAAATTAAGAATTTTAAACTAAGTGTGAGAATTTAAGCACATGTGGCAAAATCTTTGTGCCTAGCGAAATTCTCCACTTTCGCTATCTCTCAAGGAAATTTAGCTAGGCTAGCGATTTATTAACTAAAGCGAAATTCAACGCCTGTGAAAATTCCCACATTTAAGTATCTCCATTGCAATTTAAGCTAGTGAAAATTTTAGCTACCTAGCGAAATTTTCACGCATAAGCGAAATTCCTTCCTAACAATTTTTGTGTAATTAATGCCCAAGCGACCCGTTTTGGTGTATTACCTCCTTGTCCCTTGTACTAGCCAATATTTTAGGTTTTCTTGTAGTTTCACACACTGGGTGGCCTATATAAGCCCCCATCATTTTGTAACTCTAAGAAAACTTTTGAGCAATTTTTCATTTATGTAAATATCTCCCTGACTTTCATTTCGGGAGTTTTGCTTTTCTCTCTTCTCTCTCATCTTTCTTTTTATTTTCTAAGGCACTTAAATACTCCTCTTGAGGATGATAGCTTCAGAGATGTAGCTAAGTCTCATAACTTTGAAGAGGAGGGTTGCTAGCTTGGTTTTGGGCGATTACGAGTTGTCTCATGTTTTAAATACTCACAGTCGCTGTATTTATGGCTCGACTTTTCAAATTAAGGGTTGAATATCATTTAATGTCATTACTTTGGCCAATACTTACCATGCTTTAGAGATGCAGTGCATACTTATTATTAGATGCCTTTGTTATTCTTTATAGATAACTACGAGCCACTTTGAAATGAGTTGAGTGCTAGGGTTTTAAAGCGAAAATTTGTGAATGCATGTTGCACGTATTGACTCAAATAGGAGGGTGTTTCTAAGTTTAGGTTTTCTAGTTAAACAAAGATCCGGTTTATGGCTTGGACTATAGGTTGTAGCATGATGCGAGGATAAAACTGAGGACACTTGTTACCGTGTTGTCAAGCTAGTGACCTAGGCCTTCAAAGTTACCTTTTCACACTTCACTTTCGGTTTTACAATTCTTCGACATCCAAACAGCTTCCTTTGTTTTGAAACAAATCCAAAAATCCAAACTAAAAGCTCACCATTTTCAGCACCGATGCAAGATCATTCATGGATAAAAAACCTATCCCCGTGTTCGATACTGAACCGCTATCTTTGCGGTAGCTTGACTACGACGATAGGAGAAAACATAGGAAACAAATTTTGTTGATTAAAGCTCACGTGCGTAGGCAAGAATCAAATGGCGCCGTTGCGGAATTGGTGCCCGAACTATGTAATGATAAGGTTGATGTGTACTTGTAATCCTCATTACAAGTGTAGGTGACCTTTTAGACCCTTTTTGAATCCCAGTTGCTGTAACTGCAAGTTTTCATCACTTTGCCGTAAGCGCCTTTACATTTTTGTTTTCATACGGTCGGAGTTTGTACAGCTAACAATAACCCTTTTGCAAGTTTGTTTTGCGCTCTTTGTTGTGTCCTGGATTTATTATGCAGTGTTTATTACTGCCCCGGGATAGGGAGACATCGGAGTGAAGTACCACGAAATCGATTGCACCAATTAGACAAGACGGTGAAATCGGTGTGCCAAGTGACCAAATGGATCCCCTACGAGGAACAAATGAGTCAACGGGTACCCCGATAGACAACAACCTCTGGTCGATAAGGGACAATATACCTCACAGAGTTAGTGCCGCTTCTGCGTTATACCTCACCTTTGGAAGAGTAGCGTTGAGACCCTACCTAGTGCCACACGCTTCCCTTTTCATGGTATGGAGATGAAAATCCATATTCGCATATAAGGGATTTTGGGGAGAATTGTGCACTACTTTCAAGGAAAGTATCATGACATGGATTTGCTATTGAAAGCATTTCCATGACAACGCTTTGAAGGACAAGGCGAAATATGAAAACAAACCGGCTCGAGGACCGGAACCATGAAATTGATTATTTTGCGGCGAAATTTTGAAAAATTCTTGGCGCCCTGAACCAATAGTTTGAGATCTACACTTTCGACACCTTGTGCGAGAAATTCTACGGTCTTTGAAGATTCATGGAGATCATGGGTGCTTATCCCACATCATGGTTTCGACACTTGCACAGATGTTAGTGAATCATTTTACAATGGTATGTCTCCGATATGAGTATTTGCTAGAAACCATGTGTGGAGAGGCTTCACGAGCAAGCCTCGATGAAACAATGGATTTCTTGAACTATGTGGCTGAGAAACTTCAAAGGTTGGGATGAGCCAAACCCGAGAGATGGAAAGAATGAGGCCCTAAATCCCGACCACTAGGCCGGGAATTTTACACTTTCGAGGGCGTAAATGAAAGCAAAATCTCAGCCTAGCTAGGAAAGTGGAGGAGCTTGAAGGAAAAGGCTCCATGATGCGAGACGTGTGGCTCTTGCACAAAGCCAAATCATTCACCGATTTCCAACCCACTTTGGTATCCGGAGAACTTATGATCCAGTGCCTATCAGTGAAGGATTTGTGTCGGGCATGCAAATCTTGTAGGTCGATACAAGCCACCACGACCTAATGCCCAATGTAGGTAATACCTACAATTCCAATTGAAGGAATCACCACAACCTCTCTGAAACCCAATCCCCACGCCTATGTACCCACAGGGTGCTAAACCAGTTTGGTTCCTCTTCAGCCACAACCGTCCGCATCATCTTTCTCACACATGGAACAGCTATATTAAATTTGAGCAAGGTGGTGACAACTGGCGGAAGAGCAAAAGGATCAATGTGCAACTAGCACAAAGTTGGTGATCTTGTAGAACAGCTAGAACCAAGAAGATAGATGGAAGCAGAGCGATCTTAATGGAAAATAGACAACTGCATTATTCAATCCACAAGATCATGAAGTGCAGCGGAGTACGGGAGAGGTTCCCTCGAAACATTGCCAAATCCGAGGATATTGGGTTGAGTTCATCCGAAGTAAAGATGGTTGAGACTAATCATCAGGGCAGAAAGGGATTAAGACGACCATTGCCAGCTGGGACAGAGGTGGAGCCGAACATGTTTGAAGAAGGATAGATGAGTGCCATTATTTCATTCCGGACATAAGCAGAAATGACGGGGGCATCTTCAGAAGTCTGCTGGAGTAAAAGTGAACATACCCTTTTGGACATCATCAAACAGTCCTGCCTATGCAAAGTTTTGAAGGATCTTTGTCTGATCAAAGGGTTGGGTATTGAGAAAAGGCATTTTTAAGCGAGCAAGTCGATTACCGTAATCAAGCGAGAACCGTCGAATCTGAGGATCGGGATCACCCACAATTCGGTTAACATTGGTGGGACTTACATAGACAAATCAGCGCTAGATTTGGGGGCGGTGTGAACCCTCTTGCCATACTCGGTGTATAGCGGTTAGGTTTGGGAGAGCTTAAACCACTAACATCACCCACATCCTTGGCCGTCGATCGGTGAAGATCACTAAGGGGATAGTTGAGGATGTGTTGAGGGTGAAGGTAGACGAATTCTACTATCCGGTAGATTTTGTCATTGCTTATCGAGCCAATGAAATGGGCCCAATCATGTGCCAATTATCTGGGAAGACCATTTACGGCCCTTTGCTAATGCAATCATCAATTGTCGAATGGAGTAATGCAACTTCGTTTAGCAGCATGACGTGGAAATTTGAACATATTTAAGCAGACAACAATGTAAGGCGTAGTAGATGAAAATCAAGTGCACAGTGAAACATGTTCAGTTAGTGGGATGCGATGAATTTAAATGACTGCCCGGGAATTGCGATAGCCAACGAGGAGGCGACGGGTGTTTTATTATTGCCATCGGTAGCCCTTTGCGAGGCGATTGCTTTCGATTGAGTGTCGGTGAAAACCCGAGCCCAGTGATGAAATTGACACGAGGAATCGACAGGCCCGCTAGAGGTTGAGGAGATAATCCTCCTTGACCCTCCTTGAGTAATTTTGTGACATTGGGCTGATTTGGTGTTCTTAAAAACCAAATTGAAGCTCAATATATTTTGCTTTATATATTAATTTGGTCAATTTCCATAATTTTGGCTATTTTTAGTAAGTTTCCCAATTTAGTAGCTTTCCTTTTTAAGCAATTTTGTTTTAATATTATTTATTTTTTTTTATATAGTATATATTAAATTTTTAGATATATGTTAATATGATAATTGTTATTTTTAATATTATTTATATTTTAATGCTGAAAATTTGAATTCCCGGGTGATACGAGTTTAATAAATTTAGCTACACATAAAGCGAAATGGACTCTTGATTTCAACTTTGATGGCTTATAAAGAAGGGGTGGAGTTGGTTTTTCATATTTCATCTTCTTCTCTCCGGCCTTAGAGATCCCCTCTAGCCCAGTAGTCTGAGTCACCGTCTTGCATGCATGGTAGCCAACTATGCCGCTACCGACCAGTGACACTGCTGCGACCGAGCCACGGCGGAGCCTGGCGTGCGTGGTAGACCTGCGAGCCAACTGCCTCTCTTGCCATCAGCACCTTTCGCTGCGAGCCGCCATCTTTGCATCTTCAGGCACCCGGTACCACCGTGAAGCCGTTCAACTGCGCCTCCTTGCCGACCGCGAGCACACTGCCGCCGTTCCTATAGCCAGCGCCCTTCTTGGGAGGCCTTGATTGGGCCACGGATGCACACCTTTGCTTTGTGCCACAGTCTCCTGCCCACGAGCCTGGTTGGTCTGCAGTTACCACATTCGGCCCGATGAGCCTCGATTCGCTTGTCGATGAGCCACGATCCTTAGGTCGTGAGCCACTGCCCGTGTCTTTTCTAGACTACGGACATGGTTCGCACGGTGGAGTCCGCGAGACCTCGGGTGGGTTCGGTGCCTTTAGCGAGAGAAGCGGACCCGAGTTCGGCTCCGGTCCGGCGATCCACGAGGAGCCTGGGGATTCGAGCGATACGGGGACACGGATGGGACCCCGGGCCCCCTCACCAGTGCCTCAGAGGAGATCCAGGAGGGCCCGACCCTCCAAGCGGGCCGGTGCCCGAGGCCGGGTGAGTCATCCTCATCCCGGTTCTCAGCGTCACCAGCCACATCGGTTGTAGAGAGCGCGACCTCTTACGCCTCGGTTGTCCCACTGCCTCGAGATCGGGGCCAGATTATTCGTCGAAGGAACCCACGTCCCGAGAATGTGCGCTCCTGCGTAGGAAGTTTCATCGAGTCATTATATGATGTCAGTAGTTGGCGACCATAGGTCGGGGACTCGATGTGACTGATCGAGGCACTACTCCTGCTCTCTCTCGCAGGGGCCGAGGGCGTGTGTACCCCGGGTGGTTGCGATTTGCCCGTTCGATGACCTCCGGGAGCGCCCCAGTCACTCGAGCCCCCGGTTCACTATAGACGATCGCCCGGGGAGTGCTTAGGCAGCGAACATTTTAAGCGGCGTTAGGCTTACACATATCTGTGAGCCAATTTAGAGGGCTCGAGATTGGTCTCCACCCACCTCGACGGGGAGATGGTGGCATTCTTGAGACACCACGGCCGGGTCGGTGCTCTTCGGAGGCGGCTCCGCCTCGGATCTTTGGTCGATCACTGTTCGGGGACCGGCCTTTTCCAGTGCGGCATTATGTACAGGCGTGGGGGCCATCTTAGGAGCTCTTTCTGGGATCTTAGAGGATCTTGGTTTAGTCCCTACAGTGGTGATGACCTCCTGTGCATTACGAGATAAGTTCCACTTAGTAAGGGCCTAGTTAGTGAGAGTCTTCCAGCTAACGTTGCCACGACTCTGAGCCATGTCCTCGAGCACATGGAGAAGGCTCGGAGGAGCCTCGGATAGAAGGAGGATTAGATGCCTACGGTCTGTCGATGGAAGCGGCGATGAGTGATCTTGGAATGTCTTTTCTCTATCGGCGGGACCGGGAGGAGGTGCGGATGAGGGGCAGGAGGACTCATAGGAGGTAGTTATTAGCCCGAGCACGGATGGAGAGGAGTCCTTTGCCCGGATCGTTCTCCTCCATCTCCTACTCTACCTCGCCGGTAGTAGCCTGGCGATACTCACAGCCCATCTTATACGACCACGGCTATTCTCGGAGTGACACATGCACGTCGGTTCGAGAGCTAAGCCGTTATGGATCTTATGTTCTTTGGCCACTACCGGGCGGGCGGGACCCGGAGGAGTTGGCTCATTTGAGACCACTCTATGTCCAGCATCACTCCGTCTTTGCAGCAGTTATGACACATTTGGGTATTCAGCGCGTTCACGACCGGAGACTGAGGCAGCTGCAGCGTGACCCTCTCTAGACATCTTGTGCCGGCGACGGCCGTGCTTCTGAGACCACACCACCACGGGGTGAGGTGGTTTGGTTTCTTTTATGATTTTGTATGGTTATCGAGCACATCAGGCGCCTGCGATTTGTGCTTAGGATTCATGTATTAGCCCGTAGTAAGCGTGATATTTTGTATGTTTAGCTTTGATATGCATGTACTAGCCATTTTGGCTATATCAAAAGCTATACAGTATATATATATATATATATATTTAGTTTTCTACACCTTTGCATATCACTTTTTGTGCCTCCACCTTATGTAATCGTTTTGTCTTCAATTGGACAATTGAATTGCTTTTAATTAGACGATTGAATTGCCTTTAAATGGAAAATTGAAACCACATTTGTCACCTTAATGTTAGAAACTGACTCATGCATGATTTAGTTTTGGTCATTTAAGATTCTAAGCGTATTCAACTTGAATATTTCCCCTTTGACCCAAATTCACACACGCACGATTATACCAATGGTGCAGCGAAATTGTATGCCTCTTTTAGCCTTGCAGTAGGCCTTAGGCATGTTGGCAACCTAGGATAGGTTTGTGTTACTACATTTGAAGACCAATGTAGTCTTCGAGGAAAGAAAAAAAAAAAGAAAAGAAAAGAAGAAAAAGAAAAATAAAGTCGTGACACTTTGCCTTGAAACGAGAGCACGGTCCGAAATTTATATGGTAACGCTGAAGCGATGCCTAAACCTTAATTGGTTGGGAGTCATCGACAGTGTTCGTTACACGGAATTGAATGGGTAGAGTTTAACGTGTTGTAGGTGCTTAATTCTCGAGAAGTCATTGGTCAGGTGGCTTTGTAGAGTTTGTGGTCAAGTGATCCTTTTGGCTTGATGCAAGCCTTAGTGGTTGGAGTCATCGGTGGACCAGATTACATGGACTTTGGTGAAGTCGAGTTTTGAGCATTGCACCCTACAATGTAGTCAAATAAAGAAAAGAAGAGTGTAGCTATTCTTATCTAGGTTGTTCAACAGCTTAAGGCCATGCCAGTAGCTAGGTTGGGGGGAGGGAATAATTTTGCTCTTTATTGGCTTAATCTGGTTATATTAGGAACCATTAGATTTTAGTGGAAATTCAGGTTGATTACCATGGATCCGATTTTGACCTTAAACTTGTTCTTACATGGGTTTTGTTCTCTCATGTCGGTTTTCTATCAGGTTATCAATTATTCATATTAAAAGTAATGTCTATTTGTACATACACTTTTAGAACCACAAACTTTTTGAGAAATCACTGCATGCATTTCCTTTTTGTTTTAGCATTGCTAAGGGACTAGCAACGTGTCGGTTGGGGGTGTGATTGGTGCCCCGAATAGTGCTATTTTTACGAGGCCACATTCGAGATAGGTTTGAGTGCTTTTTGCGCACTAATCGACATCAATTAAGCCAAATTGAGGTGTTGAGGTCTCTTAGTATCAACATGCCATTTCGAGGTTATTTGTGGTTATTTTGCAAGTTTTTGTGTACCTCGTCCATTAAAGAGTCGAATTTGATATCGAGATGTATTTGAACCATGAAGATTGAAACTATTTCCGATACATCAACATATCAAAATTGATGATGAAATGAAAGCGAAGTGATGAAAAGCGATGAAGTGGAGGTGCGTGTGTAGAAGCGTGAAGGCAGGCAACCGGAAATTTCGGCTATGATTGCGAAAATTTATTTGGGATTGCCGAAAAATTTGACCATGGCGAAAATTTCGCAATCTATGGTGGGAAATTTCGCTAGGCTAGCGAATTTATTTATGTAGCGAAAATCAACGTACTGTGAATTCTCCACTTTAGCTATCTCGAAAATTTTAAGCTAGGCTAGCGAAATTTACGTATGCAATTCAGCGTGCATAGCGGGAAGTACTTATTCATATCTACGTGCAATTTCGCTGAGCTAGCGAGAATTTCGCTAAACTAAGCGAGGAATTTCGCTAGGCTAGCGAAATTTTCACTACCTAGTGAAATTTTCCCTGCATAGCGAATTCATGCCTGTTAATTTTGTGTAATTAATGCTTAAGCGACCACGTTTTGGTGTATTACCTCCTTATCCCTTGTATTAGCCAATATTTTAGGTTTTCTTGTAGTTTCACACATTGGGTGGCCTATATAAACCCCCATCATTTGTAACCACAGAAAACTTTTGGCATTTTCATTTATGTATCTCGCGCTTTCATTTAGGGTTGCTTTTCTCTCTTCTCTCTCCTCTTTCTTTTTATTTTCTATTTTTAAACTTTCTCTCTCTCTTGAGTGTGAGAAATATATTGTGTGTAGCTCAAGAGATGCTTGGCTAAGTCTCATAACTGAAGAGAGAGGGTTGTAGCTTAGTTTTGGGGCGGGTTGCGGGTTGTCCTCATGTTTAAATGCTCACAGTCTTGTATTTATGGCTCAGCTTTTCAAATTAGGGTTGAATATCATTTAATGTCATTACTTTGGCCAATACTTACCATGCTTTAAGTGCAGTGCATACTTATTGTTAGATGCCTTTGTTATTCTTACTAGATGTCCTTTACGAGCCCGCTGAAATGAGGTTGAGTGCTAGGGTTTTAAAGCGAAAGGGATTTGTGAATGCATGTTACTGTGTTGACTCAAGTAAGTGTTTCTAGGGTTAAGGTTTTCTAGTTAAACAAAGATCCGGTTATGGCTTGGACTATAGGTTGCTTGCCATGATGCGAGGATAAAACAGGACACTTTGTTACGTCAGCTGCCAGTACCATTTAAACCTTCAAAGTTACCTTTTCACACTTCACTTTCAGTTTTGTTAATCGGCATCCAAACAACTTCACTATTTGAAACAAATCCAAAAATCAAACTAAAGCCTCGCCATTTCAACAAGTGCAAGTCATTCACTTAGGATGAGAAAACCCGTCCCCGTGTTCGGCCACTGGAGCCCATTATCTTTGCCGGTAGCTTGGCTACGGCGGTAGGAGGAAATTTTATGGAAACAAATTTTGTTGATTCCGCTCACCCTACCGTGGCACGAATCAGAACTTCATTGAAACTAGAAAGAGATTCTTATTTGATAAGAAACTACTCATAAAAGAACTTGAGAAAATCCACTTTAATTGCAAGAATTGAGAATTAAAGAACAAAAATCATGAAAGCAGAATTTGTATGAAATAAGCGAAAGATGCACATAGTGGAAATCTAGAATGCGAAGGGAAGTTAAGTATTGCTCTACTCTATGAACCTAGCAAAACTATGAGAAAAACACTCTCTATCTGAAACCAAAACCACAGGATCAAAAGATTTGCTCTCTCCTTCCTTTGGCTTTTATACCCTTTTCCATTGTGATCTCGAATTGGTGAGGTCGAAGGATGAGCGTACCCTTACCTTTGGAATTGGAATTACGCTCAAATCCGTATAAATATTATTACATGTTGAGTGCAGGGTACCGATCGTGAGATCTTGAGTACCCACTTTGCTCGCAGTGAATTTACGCTGGGTGCATGCAGGTACCATAGCCCTTTATTGATTTCTCTTTGGGATGCAGAATAGGCACATAGTGCAGGGTACCTTCTGGTCTTCCTTCTCATGCGTATGCTACTCGAAGCTTCACGATGCTTGGTGTCGTGCTTATGATAGCTATATCATTCTCTGGACGAACTATAATAATTATGCATGGAACCAGAAAAACCTGCACATGTCCAAAAACACGAGAGCGATCAAGGTATTATCATTCTTTATACAAAATGTGAGCATAATATGGTAGGTACTAAAATCCGATACAATTGTTGCTCTTTTGTGTGTCGACACACGCCGACACGCATCTTGCTAGTCCACAGCGAAATTTAAACTAGTGACACCTCGCGATTATGATTGCGAGTAAAATGTGCTAGGTGTAGTTAAGCTTTGGAATTTCGAGTAAAGTGAAGCATAAACTTCTTTGATAGAGTAATACAGCGATCGCTCGAATTAAAACCCGCAGTCTCAAACGATGAACATAGCAACCGAACTATTCTGAAACCAAAGATATTAATATAAGGGACCATAGGTGAAATAAATTTGCAAAGCACCAAGCGATGACGATATTGTAAAGGCAACAATTTAACATTACCTAGCAACAACTATGCATAAAAGTTGAAGAGAACCTTCAGCACTTAACTAAAATAAAAAAGTCTTTAAGGCTTATACTTGACCATGGAAGCTGCACAAAAATAAGGTTATATGAACAAAATGGGTGTTGGCATGGCGTAAGTGCGAGGTCTGCCCGATTGCCTTACCACCTAGTCTAGCCTACCGTACTCTTGCTACGGCGTCCTCCCGTCATTTGTTGAAGAATGCGTCCTCATAAACCTGGTCGGTCGAGCTCCTCAGATCCACTTCGAGTCGAGAGGGAGGGGGGGGGCATCTCCTCTGTGGGTTCTCGCTTGGTAAGATATGACTCTCGGGCACGGAGGCTGTGGTCCGACTGTTTATGCTTCCCGATATGCGCCAAAACCCGACCCTTGATTGACGCTCCATTCTTTTAGGATGTGCTCATCGACCACATTTGAGCGAAGAAGCCCAGAGAAATAACCAGGGATGTAGGGGCGAGGTCTCGTGGATACGGCTCGGCTCTTGGCCTCTGTTTGGTTGTAATGGGCCTAGCCGGAAAAATTCTCTTTTCTCTAACCCTCCCCTCGTCCTACTGACTTCCTGAGGATTTATGCTTAGAGTCGGGAATGGGATATGCCTGTTTTCAGTTGGGGATTGCAGAAAATCCCTCATAACACACCATATAACCAAGGCATAATCAATGATCTTCCCAGTCATCACCTCATACAAAAACTGTATCTCTTCCTTGCTGGGCAATTTCTCTTTTCCCTTCGGGCTGATCATATTATGAATAATTTTGTTCATTAAAAGCATATTAGGGCTTAAGCTTCACAGACGAACTCCTTCTTGCCTTAAACTTCTCATAGCCGGATGGTGCTGTGGCATCGTGGCTCTTAGAACGTCGAACTCGATGTGTATGAGGGGGTAAAGGTGGGTCATGGGCGACAGGCGGACTATGCTATGATGAGTGAGCTGTTAGTCGGGGCTGATCTTTAACTATTTTTCCCGTCACGGTGGTCTACAGCGGGGTATCTACAGTGATTTTCTCTCAAATTGGTATAAAATTCCCAAACCAAGGTCGATAGATACCCTTGTACTTCAGCACAAACAAACTGCAAATTTTGTTCCTGAATAATAGCCCTGATAGGATGAGTGAACAAGAATGTGTCCACTTTCGCACCGACATGATGAAGCCAGAGCAGCGATTGATTGGGCCCACTTTTCCGTTAGATCGAAGTCTGGCGAAACATGGTTTCAATCTCTTCATGCCGGCTCTCAGATGCCTCCTCGCTCTCGAGGCGAATCTTTTCACTTTCCCTTTCCTTCTTTGTAGTGCGAGGTGTCGGCTTTGGTTTCTTCGCGACCCGCTCGTAGAAGAGCTAGGAGCCTTCAACTGGCACCTATAGCGTTTTTCGATCTTGACATAGATATGGCAAGAATAGAACTATCTGACAAAAAGAGCGACCAGCACACCATGATATCGACCCATTTCCATAAGTATCGAGTTTGGCCCGTTCAGTTCGAACGAAACTTCCTCCCATTGACAATAGATGATGTCACAAGCCACTTTGAAACGAGAACACCACCAACTTGAGCCAACAAGAATGAATCCATGTGGAATAATGAAATACCACGAGAAAAGATGCTCCCCAAAGAAATGAAGGGCACTTACCATAGCAGGCGACAAGCGAGGAAGATCAGGATTAGAAAAATGGGGCTCTTGGCAAGACGTGTGAACTTCCGGGTTTGCTCGTGTGAGAGAAAAGTGGTTAGGGTTTGTCTTGTGTAGGAATGGGGAGTAGGAATATGAAGGTTTGCGAAAAATGGGTGAAAAAAAGCCACTGGTGGCCATGTACACCGGGCGGTACGGTACCCGGTAAGTGCGATGCCGTGCGAATGAGTCGTGCCACTTTTTGTGCGAGTGAGTGCCGTGCGTAAGAGTGAATGCAGGTACCCTTATCCCTTATATATATATATATATATATATATATATATATATATATATATATTTTATATATTTTTTGTAAATTTGGAACAGTTATACCCTTTTCGAATGCCCTCGATCTCGGATTCCATTGAATGCTCATTTCTTTTCCACTGTAATGCACTTGACTGATTTGTGTTCGCGGAACTAACAATTGTACTTCACTCTCTTGACACCTTCACGCTTACCATGGGGTCCACTGTATTTCTTGTGATCATGGTTCCTAGGGTTCGAACCAAATTGGTAACTCAAGGCTCAAGATGGGTGCAAAGGGTAAGTCAAAATGATTTCCGCAAAATGTAACCACGAAGTATTCGTCATTTCGATTTATGCGTAGTGTTCCTACGAGAATATGATGCAAGTAGTTAACATGGAATGCTAAAATAATACCTGTGAAATGATAGTAGGCAAAACAAAGTTTAAAAGAAAGTCCGTGGCTTGTGTAAGGAATTAGACGAGTCGGGCGATAAAGGTCCTGATATGAACCACAAAATTTTGTGCATGCTTGTTATTGTTTAAATGCATTGAGAGTACGTGGAGTGCGTATAAGAAGTCATGCGACTACAGACATCACAGGTCAAGTACTATACCCAAAAGAGTCGCAAATCGAAAAATTTTTCCATACAATGAACATGTAACATGTGCATAGTTGGTTCCAACCAATGTATACCCTTTATTTATAGAAAGTAAGCATTATCTGATGCAGTTACCCTCTGAAATGGAGGCTGGCGATAAATAAAGCGAGAGGGCGGGTTGGTTTGACCCTTTTTTTTAATAAAGCGGATGGAAATAAAGAAAGCGAAATGCAAGAAGAAAACAAAACTATATACAGCAATTAGGATAGAATTTACTGCGAAGGAGCATCTGGTAGAGCGGATCACAGGGTCGCCACCTCTCTGATGAATTGAAGTGCTCGAGATGGCTTTAAGCGTTGGCCATTGACTTTAAAGATTCCATTTCGAGTTTTCAATCTTCAACGCTTTGCACCATATGGGTAAACTACCTTGACAGCGAGCGGGCTGATCACTTTAGAAGCCGAAGTTTCCTGAAACATGTGCACGCAAAATTTGTCTGACAATACCTTTAGTTAGGTTCAAGGTCTTAGAGGCAATGGTCTTATCATGGAGCGACTTGAGCCCTCTCTTTGTAAATCAAGGGAGCTCTCATACGATTCACACCTCAATTCATCAAGCTCGTTCATCACACTTAGCGATCCTTTATTTACATGCTTGGGCAAAATCAAAGGTCTTAAGAGTTTTAATAGCCCCAGTATGCAGGTGCTCCATTTCTCTGGGCGGATGACAAGCAACATAAGCAAGCTTATGGGAGACATACCAGGGTGTTTTAAAGAGCAGTGCGATAAGAAGCCTAAGGCATCGGTGGGAGTCGGGCGATGATCTTGCGATTTGGGGCTCTTATTTTTCAAAATGTGTTTGATCTCCTATTAGCTAATTCGGCTTGACCATTGGTTTGTGGGTGATATCTTTGTTGAAACTTTGTGGGTGACTCCATACTTTTCAACAAATTCTCAAAAAATACCAAAATGGAACCCACCATCACTAATGATTGCACGAGGCACTCGAGCGAGAAAAATGTGTTCTTTTTATAAATTTCAAAGAAATTTGTGGTCATTAGTTCTCGTTGAATGGCCTGCCCACTTCAACACATAGTCAACGGATAACCAAAATGTAAGGTACCCACAAGAAGGAAAAGGCCCCATGAAGTCTATACCCCCGACAATCGAATATCTGATGATTAAAATGGGTGTAAGAGGCATCATGTTCCTTGCTATGACCCCACAATTGTTGGCAGAAACACGAAGTTTTGCAAAATTAAGCAATCACTTTAAAAGCGTGGGCAGTAAAAACCAGCTTGCAGATTTTATCCGGCTTTGTTTTCCTTGTAGAAATGCCACTCCACAAGCTTAGAATGGCAAGGTGAGAATCAATTTGATCGTCATTGGGTACACACATTCTCATCAATTGGTTTGGACAGTATTTAAACAGATATGGGTCATCAAAATAATATTTCTTAATGTCCACCAAAAATTTTCTTTTTTGTTGAGAAGTTCATTGGGGTGGAATTTGACCTGTCACCAAATAATTGACTATGTCTGCATACCATGGGCAGTGAACAAGAGCAAAAAGTTGCTCATCAGGAAAACTGTCGCCTATGGGTAAGCCGTGAGAAATGGATTCCGGAACTAACCGAGATAAGTGGTCAGCTACCACATTCTTGACTCCCTTTTTATCTTTAATATTTAGGTTAATTCTTGGCACAGTAGGATCTACCTAGTCAACCGAGGCTTAGTATCTTGCTTAGAAGAAGCGGGTACTTCGACATTTGCGTGATCTGTATGAAAATGGTTACGGGAGACCTGATGTATGAGGCTGAACTTTTCTAGAGGCGAACGTGACGAAAACTCTTTTCCATAGTTGTAGTTTGTAGGCGGAATCTAGAGTCTTCAGTGGCATAATGAATCCTACATAAAGCCTTTTTATCTTCCCTTTGTCCTAAAACAACCTCTATAGCATAATCACTAGCGTCACACATGATCTCAAACGGAAGGTTCCAATTAGGAGATTGCATGATAGGAGGAGACACTAACATAGTTTTAGGGTTGTAAAGAGCGGCCTCGCAAACTGTGACTATCACGAAAGAATGCGTCCTTCAGCAAACAAATTACATAGGGACGAGCTATATGGGAAATCTTTTATGAATCTCCTATATAGAATCCGGCATATCCCAAGAATGACCTTATAACTCTAACACACTTAGGAGTAGATAAGTTGGAAGTCGGCTTCGACTTAAGCCTTATCACCTCGATTCCTTTTTTGATACTATGTTACCTAAGACAATCCCTTGTGTCAATGAAATGACACTTTCCCCCGATTTAACCACGAGGTTCTTCTCTTGACATCTCTGCAAAACCTTACGTGAATTATCTAAACATCCCTCATATGAGTCTCCAAAAACTGAGAAATTATCCATGAAAATTTCCAAAATGATTTCTATCCTTATCAACTGAAAATCCCGTCATGCCATTGGAAGGTTCTTGGTGCATTATAATCAAGGAACGCATTTTCTAAAGGCAAATGTGCGAAAGGGACGGGAGTGAATGTAGTTTTCTCTTGATCTTCCTAAAAGCTATCTCAATTTGATTGTACTGGTACCCATCGAAAACAATAAATTCATGCCTACGACTCTCTCTAACATTTGATCGACAAAGGTAAAGGGTGATCTTTCACTTTAGTGTCGCGTTAGGCTTCACATAATCTATGCACACCCTCCTAACTTTGACGTGACACGAGTGGGAATTAGCTCATTATTTTCATTTACTACCACAGTGACTCCAGATTTCTTAAGAACTACTTTAGTCGGGCTGACCCACTTGCTATCTGCAATGGAGTAAATAACACCTACGTCCAAGAGTTTTAGAACTTCCTTCTTGACCACTTCTTTTTTCATTGTGGGTTGATTGTCTTTGTGGTTGTCTAGAGGTTTTAACATCCTCTTCAAGTGAATCTGTAGGTGCGGATCAGGGGCTCATTCCCTTAATATCTACAATTGTCCATCCCCCAGGGCGGTTTTGTGGGTTCTGATATCTCAAGCTTATTTCTTGAAATTGGCCAACTCTAAGGAGGAAAGATATGATTCTCAGAAAAAGTTTCTTTACCTAAGAATGCATATTTGAGGTGTGATGGTAAAGGTTTCAACTCAAGTTTAGGTGGTCTCTCTTCCGAAGGTAATGCCCTGTCCTCGATTGGTGGCAATTGTTCAAATTTAGGTGCCCACCCATTCGCTTCGAGTACCTCATTGTGTTCAATTATGGAGTGTAGGAACTCCGACTCAGATGTGGTCACCTCCTCGACCCAAGCTTGGGCTTCTTAGACAAGAAGACAGGAGGATCATCGTATGAGACATTATCTCTAAGAAGTATTTTACGCACCCTGTGAGTCGAGCCATGTTGACCTCACAAACTTCCTCCTCATCTCCCATTCCCTTGATAACATTAAAGATATTCAAATTAACAGTCATGTTACCAAATGATAGTGTCATTAGTCCTCCCCTACAGTGTATGATGGCATTAGCAGTAGCAAAGAATGGTCTACGAATCATTAGGGCTAGCAGGTTCCTTGGTTCCTACCACGAGGTTAGAGTGTCGAAACGCGAAAGAAATCCTTTGGAAAATAGAGAGACTTCCACTTGCGCGATACATCCTTCAACATCCCTGCAAGGAAATCTTCACACTACGGTCGGCTAGTTGAAGGGAATTGATATTAGTTGGCTCTATTCTCCTAACCACTAGATTGACATATGCAAGGTAAAGGCGACAACTTAACACTTGCCCCTAAATCCACTAGAGCATGTAACTTTGAATTCCCTACTGTATGGAAATAGTAGGGCTTCACGGGTCTTTGTATTTTGGGGGCAAATTGAACGAATCAATAGAAATTAGGTACTTTCGATCATAAATGCCTCCTTGTTGACACTAGTTTCTTTTACAGTGCGCAGGAATCTTTTAGAAACTTGGCATATGGCGACGGAATGCGCAATGGCATATAGTAAAGGAATGTTCAACTACTTTGTTTGAGCGACTCATAAATTTTAGAATGATTGTTCACTTTCTTTGGGGCTCTCAACCTATGAGGGTATGGAGCAAGAGGGATATGAGAGGCCTTGTCTTGCTCTGGCTCACCATCAATAACATCTGTCCTAGGAACATGAGGCTTGTTCGACACCTCATCATCCCCGACTGGTTCATTTTGAGAATCTTGTATCGATTCTTTTGGAGTTGAGAATGGTTTTGCATCGATTACCTTACCGCCGAAGAGTGGTAGTGACCTTACAATGTTCGAAGGTGCCCTCGGTGGACTTGAAACTCCGAAACACTTGTCGACCTTGAGGTTTTGGATGCGTTTGAGAAGGGAGTTTCCACTTTTCTTGTTGAAAATTTCCATAGAAGGGTTAGCTTAGTGATTTTGGATCTCACACATCATTGAGCGGAGTTCGAGTCGGTATTGAGGTGAGTTAATTTGGTGTATCTGAGGCGTGTCACGATATCCTCCAGGCTTCTGCTTATGTGGAGGTTGTTGATAAGGCTGTGGTTGCAGTTTACATGATTTGACGGATGGAAACCTTGATTAGGGTTCACGGGAAATCCTTGAGGACCTTGATTCTGAAACGGAGGGGCTGGATTTGAAAAACCTTGGTTTTGATAATTGGGGCCTTGGTTGTTTGGCAAGTTATGTGGGCCTACCTCATTTCTCCAACTAAAATTTGGGTGCTTACCCCACCCTGGATTATACGTTTTGGGTATGAAATTAGAGAAAGGTTTCCTTTGGTAGTTGAGAGCATTAGCTTGCTCTATTTGGATTACTCCTTTAACTTGAAGAAGGTTTGGGCAGTAAATAGTTGAGTGCGTAGGGTTATCGCAAATGATGCATGGCTCCTCCACTCTAGGTCCCATAGGTACAGAGGGTACTTGAGGCACACTAGTTACCTCATTTACCTTTTTCAACTCTATAGCTTCCAACTTCCTCGTTAAATTAGCTATTTTTGCTTGCAGATCATCATTTTCTCTTTAATGATGGATTCCTCCCTCTGTAGGTGTACTATGCACTTTAGCAGTATCTATGGAGATATTAGTCTCCCATGTTCGAGCATTTTTTGCTACGGTGTCAAAGAATTGAATTGCCTCCCTCGAACTTTTCTCATAAAACTCTCCCGCACACATCATTGGATGTATTGTTTATTATTCAGGGATAACCCTTGATGAAAATATGTGAATTTGTCAAGATCTAAACCATGATGAAGGATAGCATGGAGGAGATCCTTGTGTCTTTCATACTACGACAAGGTTCTTAGATTTTTGAAAAAAATTTTGGATTACTTTCTTGTAGAGGCATTGGTAAAATGGGGAGGGAAGAACTTGTACAGAATTTCTATTTAAAGCATGTCCTCCAGTGAGATTGAATTAAGTATGGCGATAGAGCAGTTTTGGTCTTTTCCTTTAGAGAAAGGGAATAGAACCATACAGGATTATGTGGAGAGGTGATCAGTGAGAGGAATGCACTTGCAAACATCCTCAAGTCTCTCATGAATGAGTAGGGGTTCTTCAGAATCGAGCAGCCCTTAGTACACGGGTAGAAGGCGGATCATCTTTGACACATGAAGGTGGAGTCCAGCCTCTTCGAAGGTAAGGCGAATACCGCAAGTTTGTTGTGGTTCTTTGAGGTTGCAAAATCTCTCGAAGGTTCTTTCACATTGAGGTAAAGGGAAAGGAGACTGATATTGAGTTTGTTTGAAAGATTGCATTTCACCTCTCACTAGCGGTATTCTTTGAGTCTGCGACACCATCTCATCTTAATGGAGTTCAATGAGTCATATGACCTTGGGGTATCCCTTGAGTTTGGATTAAAAGAGGTTCCTAATAGCGACTCAGGATGGTCCATTTGAAGTGTGGGTTCTCGAAACAATTGTTGCTATGGACTCTTCAAATTTCTTGGAGGTATAATTCTTACAGTCGGTGTTGCTGATTTACGAGCCCGACCAGGCATGCCAATCTACTCCTTCGACAGAGATACCCACTTGATTAACTGCAAAACAAATTAAAGAAAAGGTAGAGAAGCGTCTTGGATTTACCCAATGCTATTACAAATTACACTCTAACTCTCTTTAGATCCAACTAAGATTACTTGCCACTCCTCGTGATGGCGCGAAAATGCTTAAAGTACATTTCGTATTAAAAGAGTGTTCTACAAACTTAGGAACTATTGTCAAGCATTATACTCACTGCAGGAGAGTGCGAGGTCATCTCCACGAGGAGTTGTATTACAGTGATCCATAGGGTTGTTCTCCGAGAATGTATGTTGAAGCCAGCAGTAAGGGTTATGGTTGGTTGGTTGAGTAAGCGATTAAGTTGACTATTTTAAAGCAGAAGATAATTGATGGGGTTCTTAGGTTTCCACTCACTTCTTAGATCAAGGTAATTCCACCTCTTATTCTGAGAAATCTCATCTGAGGAACATTGATGAATGGTCTTGAGCCGGAAGATTTGCATTAAAGAAAGCTCTTTTATAGCAACGATCGGCAGGTGATAAAAACTTGTTCAATCAATTTACTCAGACTCTTAGCTTGCATTTGCGATCAAGCCTGATATTGTCTTAGAGGATCTCATTCTGCAGTTTACATCCAAGATTCAGAACTAAGGTTTGTAGGTGCTCTCACAGTGTAGCATCATACAATCTTATTTGAGGTATAAAAGAATTGGGGTTATTACCTTGGTGGGGTTTTACATCATTAGAACCCCATCATGTGAGTTTAGAACTTCATTGAAACTAGAAAGTGATTCGGTATTTGATAGAAACTACTCTTTCAAGAACTTAAGAAAATCCACTTTAATTGCAGAGTGAGAATCAAAAGAATAAAAATACGTAGAGAGAAAAGCGAGTTGTATAAAATAAGCGAAAAGATTACACACAATTGAAATCGAATGGAAGGGAAGTTAGAGTATTTAACTTCTGCTCTATCAGACACTAACAAAACTATGAAAGAAACGCTCTCTCTCATGAAACCAAAACCTACTAGGATCAGTGCTCCTCTCCCTTCCTTTGGCTTTTATACCCTTTTCCATTGTGATGTCCTTTGAATTGGTGGTAGAGGATGAATGTACCCTTTACCTTTGGAATTGGAATTCTGCTCAAATCCAGTAAATATTACATGTTGGTACCGGTACCGGTAAGTGTGATGCAGAATTTACCACTTATCTTAGTGAATTTACGCGGGTCGCGATGCCGTCTTGTTGCCGCCAGCCCGCTGTTGATTTCTGCTTTGGAGATGCCGATGCCCAGGGTTTGCATGTGCCGGTACCCTTTGCCCACCTCTTCGATCTTCCTTCTCATCGTAATACTACTTTCGAAGCTGGATGGCGATCATTAGCATGATAGCCACCATGTCTGTTCTACGGACGGGAACCCACAATATAATTATTGCTAGAACCAAGAAAAAACACCTTTTGATCGAACATGAGAGCAATTCAAGGAATGTCACTATTCTTATACAAAATGTGAGCATAATATGAGTTGAAGGTACTAAAATCCGGTATAAATGTTGCTCTTTTGTGTATTCAACATTGAGACATTCCATAAAACAATGATATCATTGAGCACATCAATAAGAAAAAGTTGAAGCTGAATAGCCATTTTTTTTCCAATACTTCAATCCAGTTGCATCCTCACCCAATCTTCAATTCTCTTTCTCTTTTCGAATATCAAAACCCTAGATTCCAGAGTCTTAAAAACACAACTTCAAAAACCTCGTCGATGGTAAAAAACTAGAACCTTGTTCCCAATCTGAGTGAGATGATGAATGAATATGCTCATAAGGAGGAAGAGGTTCACCTGGAACCTCAACCTAGGACAGTCATAATTGAAGAACCAGAAGCTCAGCTTGAGGAGGGAGAACCAGCTGAGGAAGGAAGGAAAGCAAAAAGACAGAGATTAGTGAGGCATAATGAAAAAGCAGAATTAGAAGGTGAAAAGGACTTTGTCTTTGCTGATGCTCATGCTTTATGGAACAAACAATTTGCTGATAAGGGTTTCATTAGTGAGAGGGGGTTTGGAAAGCTTATTTCCCCTTTTTCGGAAATAATAGAAAAGAAAGGTTGGGATTTCTTCTATAAGCACTAAGCGCCTAACTTCGTTGCTCTGGAAAGAGAATTTTACTCAAATATGGTGGAGATGAAGGAGGACTTTGTATATGTACGAGGGGTATGGGTTCCTTTTGGGCATAAGAGAATTAATGAAGTATTTCAGCTGAAGGAGCTCAAACATGGCTCAAAATTCAAGAAGTTGGTTGAAAAACTAGACCATGAGAAAATTATAAACTTGTTAACAGCTGGACAGGGAAAGTGGGAGGCAACGAAGAAGAACATGTTTAGGTATAAAAACGAGAGGATCTCTCGCGGAGGGTAGCTTTGGTTATTTCATTGCATCAGTTATAATCTGACTAAACACTTACGCTTTCGTCGAGGGGAAAAGGAAGCCATAATTTTATATGCACTTTTGAAGGGATATACAAAATTAATATGGAAGTCGATCGAGAAGGCTCTATTAGGAGCTATCATCGGCTTGACAAAAGAGGACTAATTCCCATAAACTGTTATGAGGTGTGTCTTGGGTTGGAGTGAAGGGATGGAGTGGGAAGAAGAAGAAGTATGCCTAGGTGTCTCCTCTAACCTAGGCTGGTGTAACAAAAGGGACCGAAATAAGAAGCGAGGAGATAATAAGAGGTAGAAGCCCCGAGAGGCTTACTAAGAATGATAACATGGAAATAAAAAATTTCTAGAAAAAGCTCCTTATTGAGAAGAGGAGGGAAATCTGCAGTGTAGAATGAGCCCACTAAGTCGCGTTCATGCCTTGATGAGAGAAAATTTCCTCGATCACGTAGAGCTTAGGAAGAATGAAGGGACTATTGAGATCATGGAAATGTTAATATCAATGAAGAAAGAGATGGAAGATAAAGAAAAGAAGTAGGAGAGACAGCAGTAGATCAGAGAGGAATTCTTGGAGGCTGATTTTAAAAGAAAAGAAAAACAATGGGAACATAATTTGAAGTAGAAGGAAGAAGAGTGGAAAGAAGAGATGGACAGAAGGGAGAAAGAACTGCTTGAAAAAATGAAGGCCAGCTTGGAAGCCTTGATAATCGATTCAACGAATCTGGGAATTACTAACAATTCGAAGAGAGAAGTTGAAATGGAAGCGATATGTTGAAAAGATATGACCTTCAAGAGTATCTCTGTAAAGAAATTCAAAGAGTTTGGTAGGCTCATGAAAGAAAGAGATAAGGAGTTGGGGGACAATGATGTCTACAGAAGAAAATTTTGGCATGAGAGCTTAGATATGATTAATACTAATTTGTTAAATATGCTAAGTTGTATTTCTGAGTTAGAGAGTACAGTGAATAAAGTGGGGCAGAAGCAAGATCATTTGATCACTCTTGTGGAGTTCACAAATGATGCTACCCTTGCTACTTGGAAAAGGAAGAGACCCACTAACGAAAAGACCTGACATCACCTTCACAAAATTTCTCCTGTTTGACGAGAGAGTTTTGACATGGATCCTCCCTAATATCATACCTACCAGAATCTATAAGAAGAAAGTGAATGCTCTAAATTCTTTCTATTTTCACACTTTCTCAATTGTATTCTTTCTTCGCTGTGTAAAAATGACCTGCATTAAGTGTCTTGTGATTTGTTCCTCTGATATGATAATTTGGTTTTCTTGCTCTCAATAATGTTGCAATTAGAACATGTATGTTGTTGATCTTCTTGACTGGGATTTGGTGGTTGAATGAGTTTGAGAAAATGTGAATTGTTTTTGGGTGCATTGATTTGAGTGAGTGAACTAGGTTGCTTGTGTCGTTCTTTGTTTGTCTGAAAGGAATGATTATTGTATTAAAGCATTTAATGGTGAATGACTCAACAACCACTGATTAAATCCAAAGAATATTGTGACAGAAATGGGACTAGAATTCATTGAATTGAAATAAGAAGTTACAGTTTTAGTTTGAATTAAGTTGAAAATGCAGAGTTGGGAAAAAATACACAATTGAAAGAACAAATAAGCTGCTTGAATATGTGTGTAAACAGTTAAGTTAGTACAAATCTTGAAAACAATACACACATGGTTAAGTACGTCATACTGATTTGAGAAAAGGTAGGGACATCTTACGGGGGTGATTCACGGTCGATGGTACGAGGTCATAGAAGCGGATTAGATTATTGAGAATTCGAGTGAATCCTAAGCGAAACAACTATGAGAAATGATGAGGTCATCTTTGGGTTTTGAACCTTTTCAAGCTACCCTCATTATATGCAGATGCATACACTCTAGTTCCATGCTTTGAGCAAAAATGCCTAGTCAATGCAATGATTAAACCAAAATTCCCTCTTTTAAGAAGCTGACTCCACACCTGCAATAAGAATTACTAGAATTACCGGTTTCGGGCAAGAGCGTAATATGCGAGAAGAGAACAAGTTTGGGAATATATTTCTTTTTTGGATTGCAAAGGGAAGGATGAGGCAAAACCAATTGGAAGACTAGAGATGTGAAAGAGTCAAAAGGGAATAAGTTTTTGTCTTGTGGCCTATCTCTCTTGAGCAATTAAGTTCTTAGGGGTGTTTAACACCTAGTACCCTAATCTTGTTGGCATGGGGAGTTGTAACGAGAGATTAGTTAAGGGTGATAGAAAGCCTACAAAGACAAAACATTGCACTTCTTAATAGTAGAAGAGAGACAAAAGAGTTCTAGTTAAAGGAACTAGACTAATAAGTTTGAAAGTGGCAATCAAAAAGACCACAATATGCAAGAAGATGCACCAAAACCAAGTTTGGGGGAATTATTAAAGTTTACATCAGTACGAAGGAAAAGGGTGAAAGAGAAGGGAAATTATGCATATTGAAAGAATGGAATCCGGGTCATTTATAGCCTAAATTTTCCAATTATCTACCCAATTACCTAACTTTAACATTCTGGCTTTAAAAGACCTCTGATCTTGAGGTTGAATTTTCACACATTAGTGGAGATAATATGAAAAACAACGCATATGGGACTTTTTGACTAATTTCACGAGGAGATCCTCGAGAAGATTAACTATTTACGAGGAGAAAAGGAAAGAAGACCCGACACACACTCACAAAAACTTATGATCGATTGACACTTACTTATTTACAATATAGAATTCATTAGTTTATTTGTAATGGAGGTTGAAACTATTCCTTTTTCTGAGTTGAAAACTGAAATTTGAATTCATACTTCAACTGACTTATTTCAAGTCAATTAGTGGAATCAGAAAAGATTGTGGTATAGAATAGAAAAATGTCCTTAAAAATAAATTTCAATTGTTTGAGGACAAACAAATCTTTCTTTTCTTTACTTGGGGACAAGAAAAATTTTAAGTTTGGGGGAATTTGATGAGTAAAAAACTCATTGATTTTTAATCCATTTTTCTGACCTATGTTACAATATAATTGCTTATTATTATGCGAAATGGAACATTACCCAGTTTATGTTTTGCATATTTCTTAGAAGAATTGGAAATTCCGGTAAGAAAAGATATATATGGTCGAGGCGGTGGAGTCGCGATAGACTTGTGAAGTCGCGACAGCAGAGAGTTCTCCTCCCGGATTAGTAGTTTTAAGCCACGGGGCACGAGGTGAGAGATGTTCTTTGCGAATCTATTAGACAAAGACCTCAGGTCACGACAAAGAATCGAGGTCGCAACAAGAAAGAATTCTAGGCCAAACGAAAGTTGTTGCGATAAGAGAAAAATTGCTGAGAAAGAGAAAGAGTTTTAAAGAAAGATCTTATCGCGACACCATTACGTATGTTTAAACACCAAAAAGACACAAGTTTGATCGCTGACGGATAATTGATGTCCTGACGAGGAATGGTTGCTAAATGAAGTGACAAGGTCTGATGAGAGAATTTCTTTGTTCTGCGACAAAATACAAACAAAGAAGACACACCGAGTTGAGAGTCGTGACGATTTCATGTTGCGACATGAAAATGGGCACGACGATTAAAGCATGTTGCAACTATGTTGCTGAGCAACTCTGACGAAGTATTTAAGGTGAGTGGGTTAACCACTCCGATCCGCGACATCAGTTTTAGGTCGCGACCAGAAATAGAAGTTGAATCAAGTAAAAACTGTTGTAATTGAGAATTGAGGTTACGACAAGGTGGGAATTAAAACGTATGGTCAGTTGCATTTCTGCCTTTTAGGTTAAACTGAAAAGTGTGAGAAAGAAGCGACGCATTAGCGATACAATTGCGTATCCGCAGCCAAGGAACTTCAGTGAATCAACGAGTTTTGAGTCGCGGCAGATGAAAGCGGCGGATAACCAAATGATGTCGCAACATAAAAGGAGCGAGACCCGAGGATCAAAGTGGCGACCAGCAAAATGAATTAATGCGGCGAGGAAACTGGTCCGCGACCGCGAACTTAGTAAAGTAAAGAAACGACCGGGTCACGACATGGAGTGTAGTCGCGACCGCAAAATGCTTGGAAACCAGCGTTGACTGCCGACAAGAATCATAACTGCGCTTGGCCCCGAACTTAGTCACGACACCTTGATTCAGTCGCGGTAAAATGATGATTCTAAAGAAAAATGCTAAGTAAAGAAGACAACAGGATTTTCAGTTGTGACACACACGAGAAGAAACAAAGAGGTGAAGCGAAAGGTTCGTCCGACAACAAAGAAGTCATCTATCGCGACAAAGATTCGGAGAAAGAAGAAACTCACAGGAAAACTCATGTCGCAGGCGAAACTTAGTCGCGACAAGAATCGAGGGGATAGACAACAACTTAAGTCACGACGAAAACTGAGTCCACGACAGCTGGAAGTGAAGTTTGCGAAGAACGATTGTTGTGGTGTGAGAAACCGATAAGGCGCGACTTCATATAGCCAAAAACGAAACAAAGAGGTGAATAGGTGTTGAAGTCACGACAGACTTAGCAAGTTCATAACTGCAACTCAAAGCTTCTTTAGGTCTCGACCTGAACAGTGAGCTGGGCCATGGAATTAGGGAAAATTCACTTGAAGCTTTTGAACCGGGATTTGGAAGTATCATAGTGACCTTGCATCAGCCGGCTCTTAGGACATAAGTCCTTGGGGGGATTGAAGAAGACTCACTTGTAAATTTTTAGAATAGATTAGTTAGAAATGTTTTGATTTTTTTTTGTTTATGGATCTGAACCAGCAATACATTTTGAGTATGCGTGGATCAGGGTGTTGATCTCTTTTCCAATTACTACGGAATTAATGAAGTTTGAACAATTTACGTCGTTTCTTTCAGTTTATTACAATTATAGTGGACGTTCTTGATCAATACTCCATTGTCGATTGTGATTCAGTATTTGAGAAGCGTAGCTTCCCCTGGAATGGATTTGTTGTTAGTTATAGTCTTTTCTACATAAATTAGAAGGAATTTCCTGGATTGGGATTTATTTGATTGATGTTGTTCTTGAATTGAATTATTCCCAATAGTAGTATCGAATACCCTTTGAAGGTCTGTATCCTGCTTTGATTTCCAGGAGGCCCTCTGAGTGACCACGAGAATGGAGATTCTGAGCTTTGGGTTTGTTCAATTTGTGGGTATGTTAGAACACTATTGAAGAACTAAAGAGCTCTAAGTGTTCACTTCGATAAATTTCAAATTCACTCATAGTTGAAGTTAAAGGGGATTATTTATCAATTTAAATAATCAGAGATTTCACCTTAATCTGATGGAAAGATCTTGATCATGCGTTAGCTGAGATCTAATCAAGGAAAGGGAAAAATCCATCAGATTTAAGGGAAGAGTCATCAATGTGACCATTTTTGTGAAGGTTTCTGTGACCCCAATCTTGGGAAGCAAGAAATCTGCAGTCTTAAGAAATGGGTATGAAGTATTGAAAAATACCCCAGTCTTGCAAAAGAGTGTTACGAGACCACAAGTAGCTGTTTTAGATCCATGTCTTTAAAAGAAGCATGGACCTCTAACTTAGTGAACTAATGGAGAGAAATCGAGTTGCTTTGTTGGCATCTTTGACAAATCCGGATCATCGGGATAGAAAATCGTGGATTATAATGTAGAAATTTGCAATTTCACAGCAGTTCCTTATCAGTGTTCATTTCTAGCAAAGAACTTATTCAGTCTAGTTTATTTTGTTTTTTTTAATTCAAATTTTATTTTAATTAGATAAATATTATATAGTATGATCTTGTCTTTCAATTCTAGTTTTCAAAAGCAGATTCTGAGGAGGTGCAAATAGTGTGGATCTTGAGTAGTTAGAGTAGTTGATTTAAAAATTCTTGTCAATCTCTAAGGGAATGATATCTGGACTTACATCCACTTTTTACTACTTGTATGACCTATGCACTTGCAGTGTCTTAGACTTAACCCATTTTATAATTTCAAGAACATCAGACCATTTTCTAATTTTTAAATAACTAGCTCCAATTTTGGTACCATTGCAGGGGAATTGTAAGGCTGTAACAGAGGAATAAAAATTGAAGGGTTTAGTTTATATATTCACAAACAAAACACTAAGCCATTAGTTGGAAAGCTAAATTTGTCAAAGATGCATTGTAGTATAGTTTGGATTTCTCCCTTAACCATACATTTTACTAATTAGAGATTCATGTTCCTTTTAGATTCATTGGTCTAATCAGTTACTTGTAAGCTATAACCTTCTTTCTAAGATATGAGTATTTTTCCTTTTCGATTACTTCACAGGAAATCTTAGGGTAGAGGAATTCTTGCCCAGTGAAGCCGAGTTCGAAGCCTTCTCCAATTTAAGCGCACCTCATCCTTCAATGTTGATGAAATTCTGTCACTTGATTAGATCTTTGCTATGAGAATCGAGAATATTTCATCATAAAGAGGAGAAATCTCTGAGTGAATAAACTGATACTTCATCCAACTATCTTCACACAATGAGTAAGTTAGTGATATATTTGAGTAATCTTTTAGAGTTCATTAGTTCCAAAGTATTAGTCTACCATACCCATAAGGAACTGCTCCGTACCCTTAGTATTCTCCATCTATGTGTCACGTAGAGGGCCTCCTGGAAATTAGAGCAAGGTACAGTCCTTTGTTTTTGGGTACACGGTACTAGTACTTGGAACTGTTAAGTTAAAAAATAATACCAATCAATTAAATTCAAGATTTCTAACTATGGTCTTCTTCCACTTTGTACAGAAAAATAACAATCACCATCGACCCATTCCTAGAGGGAGCTCAATCTTTCAAAACTGGTTCACACATATCAGTGATTAACTGATTAGAAAAATTCACTAAAATTGTAAACGAACTGAAAAGGAAAAATAATATACAAAGAGTCTCAAACTACCCAGAAGTCTTGGATTTTCAGAAGTTGTGCACAATGCCCTAGATGCGTCTATTTATAGGCTTTCTAATGATGGGTTGCATGAAAGCGCCTTGTGGATGCCAAAGTGATGGCCCCGAAAATGGTCACTGCCGTGACATAGAAAATTATGCCCAGCGACGAGTTCATCTTTCCCGCCAGCATGTCATAGCATGCAGTTTCTATCGAGACAGATTTTCTGAGCTTTTTCTTAGATTATGTTGCGCAGGACTGAGTAATGCCATGGGGAATGGTTTTGATACGGCCCGGTCTTGTTCTTGTTGGAGACAGGGAGTGTCTTGTAATGTGACATAAAATTTATTCCTGACCGGCTTCTCATACTTTTGCTTAAATGGATTGAGCCATACTTTTCTTTGTCACGACCAATCTTCTGTTATCTCCTCTTCGTCTTTTGTCGTGACATAATTTTCTTTTGTCGTGACACAATCTGGTTGGCTTGCACTACTGAGGCTGAATTCTATGTTGCGAAAAACTTTGAAGATGTCGCAACAAACATTTTTTTCTTCATTTTTTCTACTTTGTTGCGATAGAGTTTTCTATGTCACGACATTCTTTCTATGGTTACTCAACAACATTGTCTCTTTTCCTTTTGTCGCGGCTGAATTTCTTCTTTGATCCTTATCGCTGGCTGAATTGTTTGTTACAACATAGAAATCTTTGTTGCGATAAACTTGTCTTGACTTATCTCAGTTCTCTTTCATTTTCGGTTGCGATAGAATTCTATTACTGTGGAATTTTTATTGTCGCGATAGAAAACTTCTTTATCGTGAAAGAGATTCTACCTTCAGTTCTTCATTATGTCGCAACATAAAACTTCTTTGTTGCGACATTCTTCTTTTATTTCTTTTCAACTTCTTGTCGTGGAAGAGATTTCTTTATCGCGGCCGAGTTCACCTCAACATCATGTTTTGTTTGTCGCGACAAAAAGCTTCTTTGTCACGACAAAGTCTTATTGCCCTTTATTATATGAACTCTGAATTTTATGTCGCGACAAAAATCCTTCCTTAAGAAATTTGATCTATCTTTGAAAACTGTGTGATATAAAAACAACATCGTGGCCGGCTTGTATTATAACATTGCCATACTGCATTGTAGGTTGCCTTTTGTCACAGCCAAGAAAGTTCATATGCTATCTTCATTATTTTATGTTGCGATAGAGTAAGGATTGTCGCGATAAAGTTCCATTGCCATTTGCCCTGATCAATATCATGACAGGAGTCAAGAGTGTCGCGACAATCTTCTTCACACACTTCTTCAGCAGTGTCACGACAGAAAAATTCTTTGTCACGACAAAGTTTTATTTATTCCTTGAGTTCATCACGGACTTTTGTTGCGGCGTAAAGCTCACCCGGTTTGCGACATAGCTCTGCGGTTCCCTTGGTCTATTGTCCTTGACATTAGAAACTTATGTCGCGATAGAGTTTTCCTTGGCCGCCTTTTTCTTCTTTTCTCTTTAGTTTCTCTTTTTTCAAGAAAAACCCGCAAAACACAAAGTTGGTGAATATTCCATAATTTAGCATTAAAATATATCTTAACTGCTAAAAATATGCTAGAAAAATGGATTAAAAATAGATGAGTTTAGGACTCACCAATGAGATCCATGAGTGCCACTGGAGCACTCGTCAACTCGAATGGCATCACTATGAACTCAAAATGCCCATATTGCATTCTAAATGGCGTTCTAGGGATGTCTACCTCCTTAACTCTCAACTGATGATAACCATTGCAGAGATCTATCTTCGAGTGGACCTGCACCCCTCTCAGTTGATCAAATGAAATCTTCCCATATCATGTGAAGATTTTTATTCTTGATGGTAACCCTATTCAGCTAGATAATCCATGTGCAAAAGCCCAGAAGGGTCTTATCCTTCTTCTTGGGAAAACAACACGGGCGCTCCGAGGTGAAGTGCTTCGATCTAATAAAACCCTTAATCCCGACAATTCATGGTGGACCTTGAGTTCTTACGGCTTCGGCGGGCGCGTTCTATGCAGTCATAGAATTAGGAGATGTACTAAGGTGCCACTTGAAGTCTACATCCCTTTGCGGAGGTAATTCAAACAATTCCTCCGGAAAAATATCCTCATACTCGCAAACTAGCCAAAGTAGACCCAACTCCTGTCTCGTCTCGTCCTCTAGGGTAAGGCTTGCCGGCCCTGACCTGCATTGTCAGGTGCCATACAGAATCATTTTTATGTTCTATAAAGTGAAAGCATCCATGCTTATCCTTGAAATATAAGCGTACCACGGTGTGTAGAGTAACTTCTGCGATCACAATCAATGATGACTCGATGTCGCGTCAACGATTATATTCCCGAGGATGACATCAAACTCAGAGCATGTCCTTGACCTAGGTCCAGGTGAGGTAGAATCGAGATGTCACAACTACGATTCTGACATATCGATCATTTCTTACGAGTTCCTCACATGCCAATGACTCTTCTAGGTTTCGACCTTTAAGCCCGATTCTTTCACACATGATGCATTAAAAAGGAATGAGATGCACGGAATCACCTGATACTCTTGCCCGTAGGCACGAGAGTAGAAACATACAACTGAATAGCAAGTGATCTTCAATCTTGAGTGCACGTGATGCTATTAGGCGTGGAACTCCCTAGGTCCAAGGCTCGGCTTGTGAGCCTGAGCTTGACCTCGACCTATACTAGCCCGTCGGCAGATTCGAATGGTAGAATTTTAGCCACTGTGGCCCGTCATCTCTCTGGACCATGGTAGTGGGAACAAAGCTGCGTTTGTGTATGTCAGCGGCCGAAGACGATTGTCAACGTGGAAATATCGGAGTGGATAGCGTATATCCCCGGTCCCATCTTTGTCTAATCCCATTAATTGGGATCCATTCATCGAGCAAAAGCATATAACTTCCAAATAGTTCATCTCGATATCAATATATTAGAGTTCATATATCAACATTGAATCAACAATCAACTTGGTACTCGAGACCAATTATAGTATAAGAGATGCTCATAAAAGTAGTCCTTTTACTTAGCCATCACGAGGCCACCTGAGCAGCTGCCACAGCACAGGCATAGAACAACCCCAAATCCGACCCCCGGGAACTATTTAAATCGGGCTAATACCGAGGCCCTGAAGCATGCCTGCTTTCCGGGCCACACACGTCGAACCAGCGACCACGGAACAATCCTAACCTGATCCAGGAATGACCGGTCCCGACGTCCCTTTGAACACTTGTCCAAAAAGGAAGGCAATCAACCAAAGTAGGATAATCCCTACCTCTTTGAGCGTACCCTCATCTAGTAGACAAAATTTAACTCTTGACCCGATAAACTCCGACCTTTAAAACACCGAAAATCTGAGGAAGAAGCTGTCGGATCTTCCTTCCACTCCTTTTTTCTCTCTTACTTTTGATTTGTGGCCCATTGGGTGTATTAATCAACAAAATTTATAACCTAATACCTCATACTAGCGTAGCATTGCTACTATAGTATAGTGGTTCTAGGATGAGACCACGAGAGATGGGTTTCTTTGTGGAAATGAGCCCGAAACTGATGAGCCTTAAGCGGTATTGATTTCATTTTGGATATTGGGGTTATGATAAAAAGAGTGGATTTTAGTGATTAAAACTAAAATTAAAATGGATTAAAATATGGGAGAAGTCATGAAATGTCGAGGCCACTGGAAAACACCCAGGTTCATAGGGGAAAATGAAAAGGGGTTTCGTCTTTTCCTCAGTATTAGGGAGGATAACATAGTTATCTCCGAATCGGTTCTTCCATTTAGCTATAAAGCGGCTCGATAAATATCTTCTTGAAAATAGCATTCACTTCTCATTAATGGTCTCAATTGGAAAAATATGTCTCATCGGCTTAACTACAATAGTTAACAAGTGCTATGAACATCAACTGGATCTAGCATTAAGTATCAAATGAGCGAAGCACCAAATACTTCAACCATTTAAAGATGACTGAAGGGATCGAAACCTAGAGTTGAAGGAAAGAACATTAATGATAGTGAATACCTGCTTTAAAAACATAAAAGCCCTTGGTTTGCCGCAGGTTCCTTTGCCCAGTGCCTGTTTACTTCAAGGAGGGAGGAGATTTAGCCACTCATCCTTAGAGGGTATTTGGCTAGTGACGAAAAGAGAAAGAAAATGAAAGAAACTAAAAGAAAACGGGAGCTTCTCAGTGAGCTTCCCACTAAAGTTCTTGAATAATGAAAAAGCATCCTCTTTACAAAGTCTTACGTGTACATACCACCAAAAATCCAATACAAAATTCACCAAAAGATACAAAAATAAACACTATTACATAGGGAGAAGTGGGAAAATCTGCTCGAAGTCAAATGCTGGTGAACATTTTTCACGGCCTGCGAAAATTTGTAGCCCTTGCGAAAATTCATGACCCTTGCGAATTTAAGCGGGAGGTTATGTATTGTTCTTACTTTCTTCTAGCTTGGAAAGCAACTGAGGCTTTGCAGCTAGTGCTCTTCATGCTTTGAGCTCAATTCCACCATTGGGGATATACGGCGCTGAAACAACAAAACTTGCACAAAAATTGATTAGTAGCCTTCGCAGGAGTCCTTAACATGTCGTGGGTAAATTAGGATGATCTTACACTGAGTGCTTAAAACATGGAGTGTTAAGGGTATGGAAGCAACACTATTTGGGTGATAATCACTCCCCACTAGCAGGCACATTTCTAGTCCTTAGCGATGAAGAATAATAAAGTAATCAAAGCGAAGATGGTGTATATATATCCCACGAAAAATGAAACTCCAAAGCGGCCAAGGTGATAAAAACAAAAGTCATCTGAAAATCCATCCAGTGACTATCTCGAGAGGGAGTATGTGCTATGAAAATTCAGAAGTATCTAAAGAATTTCAACTCCTAGAGAACCAACCTAAAACCTTCCCGCAAAAAACCTAAGTGTTAACTTGATTAGTTTTCGAAAATGAGTCGACCAAAACTATCGCTCACACGACTAGCTCTTTTCTACTAGTAGACTAACGAACCTCAATAGGCTGGGAGCCTCATTTATTTCACAACTTTTTTTTTTTTTTTTTTTGTAAGGGTGCAATGCTGGGGTCTCGGGTCGAGTATACATGTAGCGGGTTCATCGATGACTCCCGACCAATAAAGGTTTAGGGCATCGAGTCATAAGGATCTTTTCGACCACTTTACTTTCATCTTCAAAATTTCACCTTGGACTTTTGGTAAGTTCGATACTCCAGCACCTACAGTGCTAAACCCGCTATTCACGGAGTGTAACTTGGCTTGACAAAGTTGATGACTCGACCACGGTTGAAACTTCAGGAGCACTGGGGCTTTAGAACTTTAGCCGTATATCCCTCGGATTGTGCTCGAGTTTCAATGTAAGTATCACAAATTTCTGTTTCTTTTTCTTTTTCTCTTTTTTTTTATAGACACATTGGTCTTTTTTTTTTTTTTTTTTTTTTGAAGCTCATTGTGTCTTTTAGGGATCAAACTGTTAAGGTGAATTAGAATCTTAGGCAGAGTACACGAGGGTTAGGAGCGGAGTTTCATCTTATAATTGAAAACTAATGTGCACAGTGTGTGGTTAGTTCAAAGTGAAGAAGTAAGGTTGAAGACAAGAAGAGTTTCAACAATTCATCAACTTTTATAAGCATACACCACTCTAAAATCAAGAGTATTGAGACGAGGTTTCAATTTCTCCCATTGCAAGTTGAGAATTACAATTTTTTTTTTTGAGAAATCCAATGGGAAAATAAGAAACTGAGAAACTAAAAACATGAGCTAAAAGCATGTACTAGAAACTAAAAACATGTACTATACTATAAAAAAACTAGCAAGCCATTCAATTATTAAAAAAAAACTTTACTTGGAAACATAAAGAACACTTCCTTCTTTAACTCTCCCCCCAACCAATTTTGCATTGTCCTTAATGTGGCTTAGGAGGGAAACTTGAAGGAGGAAGTGATACCCCTCCTCAGGTAGTTGCATGGGGTAGAATCTCATCCTTATCCTATGACTGTATAGGGACTGAAGGATGATCGGCTGGTAGAGCGACTAAAGCTGTTGGTGGGACAGCTGAAGCTATTGTTGGAGCTGTAGGTGGTGGAGTTGGTGATACTGGAGCTGTGGCCTCCTCTAGTGGGGTAAGCGGAATAGGTGGCAAGCCCAGGTGCTCCTAAATCCAAGAAAGGATGGCTTTAGTACGATTCATCCGCTGTGCCATGAATGTATGGGCATCAGTAAAGGCTTGTGAGGTAGCGGCGAAATTGCGGATATAGGCCATTATCGCAAGAAAGTCCTGTGTAGTAATGTGGGCAAATTGCTTAGGTAGTATAGATTGCATTGGGATGCGGCTTAAAGCGACATGAGCTTAAGGGGGTAAGGGAGAAAACTATAGGTGGAAGATGTGTACATGCATGGGGGCGGGGAGGCGATGCGATGGCCTTGGGGTACAGCGCCAGGGACTGCAGGCGGGGGCGGGAGGATCTTGTTGTACCCTTGGAGGTTCCTGGCCAAGCTTCCTCAACAAGTTGAAAGACAGTAAGATGAGGAGCTCTAGGCACAAACTGCCACTTCTCGACTATGAAGGTGGCCTCGCATACATGACAACGCTCTCGATGAGGCTCAGCGGGAAAACCTGGGTGCTCTAAAACATAGGAGAGAAGCCGCGGGGATAATAGTGGAATGTCCTCGGCCTTGCTAAGATTCTTTCTGTAGATCTTCTCTTCGAAGTGAAACAGAGAGGTCATAATAAGATCCTGTGGGCCAAACCGAACGGAATCACGAGTAAAGCCTCGAGATGGTGCACCGCCTGCATGCGACATCTTTGTAAAGGGAGCAGTTAGACCGCGGCACGTGGTCCATGAAAACATTCCTAAAGGCCTACGAAAAGTATAGGCTAGTAGATGTGTTTGGCATTGAGAGAACTTGGAAGGCCATCTCTCGGGCGAAGAGTGGGGAGCCCTTTGCACGATCTGTTGCATTAGCGGGAGCCCTTTGGAAGTGAAAAGATACCTTCTCATTAGTTTGCTCGTCTTTGCATGAAGCCGTATTGGTGAAATGAAGAAGCGTAGGGTGGGGAAAAACCACACTAAGGGAGTCATGGTAAATAAGAAATATCATGACTCACCAGGGTAAAGAAAAGTCACATTGAGTCATAGCGACGAGAATAGGCTGGCGATGAATAAGCCCGTAGAATCACGGAGCTAGGGCGATTGGAAAACAGGGATGTCATAGGAGTTCTCGACATGGAACTCCTTCTTCCTTCTGATAGTGTTTCGGCTCTTGAGGCATAGGGGGAATAGTGGCCTCTAATAAGAAAACTAGGAGCTTTGTCTCAAAATGCTAGAAGGCGTAGGGAGGAGGTGAAGATTGTTGAGGCACACAGGGTGTGGGTATGAGAGATTCACTAAAAATTTAAAGGTCTGGCTCGCTTGGATGGAGGATGCATGCGGGATTGATGGAGTGGGTGAGATGAGTCTTTGGGAATAAGTCGGCCTGGTCATGTACGTCTGCTGGCGGAGATGGAGAGACGCTGATGCAGGTGGTTTTGCGAGGCTCGGTAGGGACTCTGATGGCCGCGTAGTTTAGGGGGAGGAGGGAGGGTCTTGGGCAGAGGCGCAGGATGAGTTGTGCCACTTCTGAGGGTTTTAGCCTTGACATGAAATTTGAAGGAGGGTTTCGGGGAGAGGACGAGGGTTCGAAGGGGAGATGTGGGAGATATGTAGAGAGAAGGGTGGTGGACTATTTATGGGCTTGGGGTTAGGATTTCGGTGGTGCAGAGTGGGATAAAAGCATGTATGGATTCGAGGGTTGAGCTTTTTGGAGCAGAGGAGGTGTAATGAAGGGGCAGCCTGAGAGTTCTAGGGGCTTTGGAATTGGCTTGAGGGGGTTGAGACCTAGCTTCGGAGGGGTTCTTGAATTTTGGCCCAACTTTGATTCATGCTCTTGATAAGTGGTTCGGAATCAAAAGGTATAACTAAATTCCTCTACTATGTGCTTGCAGCTACTGTAGTATATTAGCTTAGGGTTGAACCTGAGGGGATGAGTTTTCTTCACACAAATGATTTATAGTGAGATTCAAACTGGTGAATTTGTTTTGGATTTTAGGGTTTGGTAAAAACAGTGGGTTGAATTGTTTGGAAATTTAAAGTTAAATAAAATAAAATGTAAAGAGTCTCCTTAAGGAATTATTCGAGAATTTGTGGATTTGGGTTCTAAAAGTCCAGCGAGGGTTCTCGGGTCATTTCCTCGCGTTGGGAGGATGGCCTATGATAAACTCGACAGGATAACTTCATGTAAGCTATAAGAACTGGACCCCTAATAATTTTCCTTTAAAAAATGAAATCAGCGAGCATCGATGGTCTTGGCGATTAGAGGAAAGCAAGTCTCTGCAAGTATATTATGATGACTAATAGATGAAATATTGTGAATCGGTGGATCAGCAATAGCATCGAACCCTAAAAAGATTACCAAATACAGATTCAAGGTGAATCTTAAGGAGTCTAAACTGGGGACCAGAAAGGAAACACAAAGCGCTAGTAATTACAACGTGAAGACCGCCCAAGGCCCTCCGGTGCCTTCGGATCAGCGACCTTCTCCTTAGGGAGGAGAGGAGTTCCTAGCGGCTCAAATGTAAGGGTGTCGTCCTTGGAGGTGTTTGGCTAGTGAGAAAGGGAGATAAAGTGAGGGAAAATGAGAGAAAATGCAAGAGGCGGGAAAGTTCCCGCTTAGAAACTTTATTAATGGAGAAGGTCTCTGATGTTCTTGGGCTTTGAGCCTCGCAGCAGGCAATACCAAAATAACCAAGCGGAGATACAAGCTATTATAGGGACAAATGGGAAGAAAGGAGGAGCAAAAGTCAAAAATTCAAAAAGTAGCATGAACAGTGTCACAGGGATGAAAATTCGTAGGCTGCGAATTTAAAATGCTTTGTGATATTCATAGATTCTGAAATTTCGCAATCCTGCTCCATTTCTTCTGCTTTTCTTTATGCTTCTTTTTTCTTCTGGTTTTTGATTTGCACCTATGAGTTGAACTTGGATTCTCCATGGTCGAGTTGAATCCCTATATACGGTATAAAAAGCCTGCAGCAATAAACTTGCACAATTTGATTAGTAAGCTTCCCAGCTGAGTCCTTAACATCTTCAATTAGGGTTAGTGGGTTGAATTCATTACACAAAAGTGCTCTGGCATGTTAATAAGGGTGTAAATAGCGCTTTTTAGGGAATTTAGTAACCCTCACAACCCTGCGAAAATCCTACAAAGGTATGTGAAGAAGGGTGAGAAAGGTAGCCTCTTTGTAAAATCAGTAAATTTGAAACCCTTGCGAAATTTCTTGGGATTAGCTTCTGAATTCTTGGATCACCCTACTGTAGAACCCTGTAAGAAAAAAAAAAAAACCTAACTAAAATGGAGAAAATCTGAAGAAAAAGTTGAATTATGCAAAATAAAAATAAAAATAAAAATAAAAATAAAAGTAAATATAAAAAATCAAAACATGGACTCTGCTGGTGATCTGAAAGGGGGCCAAGTCTCTGTATTTTCAAGCATTTTGAGGCTCAAGGAGGGTGAGCTCCTCCTTGTCTGGCCCAAAAGGGATTGCATAAGGCTTGAGGCGATGGCCATTCAATTTGAAAGTTTGGCTCTCATCTGAATTGAGGAGTTCCACTGCTCCATTGGGATATACTTGATGAATGGCGAAAGGACCAATCCATCTCGACTTGAGTTTTCCTTGAAGATATGAAGCTTGAATCATAGAGCACAAAGACTTTTATCTCATTTTTGGGGTACCGCGAGTCACCATCTGATCATGCAATTTCTTTGCTCTTTCTTTGGCAATTTTGGAATTTAGGTAAGCATCGTTCCTGAGCTCCTCTAACTCATTGAGGTCAAGAAACCTCTTGAAATTTGGCTCTCCAGAATCCAGGTCGGCTTTTTGAATTTCCCACCATGCACTTTGTATTCAATTTCCACAAGGAGCGGCATGCTTTCCATAGACTAAGCCCAGATATGGGGACATCCAGGAATGGTCTTGAAGGTACATGTGTATGCCCGCGGTGGTACACAGCGGGTTTACGGGGACCCGATATTTTTTAATTTGAATTCACCACCTTCATGCAGATGGTCTTTAATCTCCTTATTAGCTAGCTCAACTTGTCCACTGGTATGAGGATGGTAAGGAGTTGCCACTTTGTTAGCATCATATTAGGTGAGTAAGCTTCCTAAGTATTTGGCATTGATCGTAACTCCAGCACATAGCATGAGCATCTTTGAAGAGGGAAGGCCAGTAGAAACCTGATTGTAGCACCTTCATAGCTGTGTTTTGAGAGGAAAAATGACCTCCATAGGCATTTTCATGGCAGTAGAGAATCCTGTTGTTTCTTCTTTAGGCTTTTGCTATATAATTTGATGGGATAGTATTTGAGCAAAATGAAACTACTCGATAATAGGAATGAATTTTGACAAGGAAGTATTTCTTGTCTTATGCTTTCCATTCAACAAGGAACTCCCCTGTTGCTTAGTAATTAGCAATATGAGCATACCAGGGGGCGTTCTCTACAAGCAGTAGAGACTCCTCAGGAAATTCATCGTTAATGGGAGGGCCGTAGGTCGTAGGGCATAATTCGGTCTGAAGGAGTGAATTGCCACTACATTCTCCACCCCTTTCTTGTCTTTGATTTGGAGATTAAATTCCTAGAGCAGGAGAACCCACTTGATAAGTCTTGGCTTAGCATCTTGCTTAGTCAAAAGGTACTTCAAAGCGAGTGAGTGCATAAAATAACGATGAATGACCCCACAGTATGCCAGAATTTGTCACAAGGCATAAACTCACTGCTTGCGTTCCCTTTTAATGGTTGTGTAATTTCTCTGCGCTTCATTCAGAGTCTTGCTTGCATAATAAACCACGTAGGGCTTTCCATCTTCTCTCTGCCCTAGAATTACCCTTATGGCAAAATCACTAGCATCACACATCACTTCAAAGGGTAGTTGCCAGTTAGGTGCTCTCACTATAGGTGTAGTAGTCAGGTGTAATTTAAGCTCTTCGAAGCTCTTTTGGAACCTTTCATCCCAGATAAACTTCACATCCTTAACTAGTAGCTCACATAAGGGTTTTGCAATTTTTGAAAAATCTTTAATAAACCTCACTTGTAAGAAACTTGCATGGCGAGGCGCCTCGTGCACTTGACATTTGTGGGAATGGTAGCTTAGAAATAAGCTCGACCTTGGCTTTATCGCTTCAATGCCCTTGTTAGAGATGACTCGAGAGCGATTCCTTGATTTACCATAAATGGCATTTTCGAGTTAAGCACGAGCTTTTTAATGCATGCATTAGAAACGGTTTCAAGGTTGGCCAGGAACTCCTCAAAAGTACCTCCATATATGGTTATATCATCCATGTATACTTCCATTATGCATTCCACTATATCACTGAAAATACTGAGCATACACCTTTGGAATGTGGCAGGTGCATTATAGAGGCCAAAAGGCATTCTCCTATAGGCATAAAGTTCCAGAAAGGCCCAGTGAAGGTGGTCTTCTCCTGGTCCTCCACAACAATTTCTATTTGAAAATATCCGGAATAGCCATCTAGAAAACAATAAAATGGGTGCCTGGAAATTCTCTCTAGAAGTTGATCAATGAAGGGCAAAGGAAAATGGTCCTTCCTTGTCACTACATTTAGCCTCCTATAGTCTATACATACCCTCGACCTGTGGTAAGGCATGTGAGGCATCTCTTCCTTCTAGTTTTTGCACAATGGTCACTCTAGAGATTTTGGGTACAAGCGGTAGGACTCACCTAGGGACTATGCGGGAAATGGGATTAGATAGCCGGCTGTAGCAATTTTAGAGCTTGAAAGAACACTGCCTCTTGCATGTGGGGATTCAATAGCTCTGCATTGAGATTTATCCTGCTTGGTTTGGCTTCCTCCTTCATATAAATGTGATGAGTGCAAACCAAAGGGCTAATTCCTTTTAAATATGAGATTTTCCATCTAATGGCTTGTTTGCACTTTTGAGGATTCCAAGCAAATTGTGTTCCTGTGAGGCATTTAGTGATGAAGAAATAACCACAGGGCATTAGCCATATAGGTCTTAAACTCCCATATATTTTTAATCAATTTTTTTAATGTTTCACAGCGATTTTAAATCTATTTATATGCCAAATTATGGAATATTTCTGACTTTTGTGTTTTGCGGGTTTTAATTGAAAAAAGATAATTCCGATGAAAAAGAAGTAAAAAGTGGCAATTCACAATGGTCTACGTCGCGACATAATTTTGTTTGTTCGCTGACGGAGATTTCAAGCATAATAGAAGAACTATGTCACAGCTAGCATCTATGTGTGCTTGACAAAGTCTGGGTGAGACTTAAAGGCGGAAATGAATCTGCACATTTGCGACGAAGTTCTACTGTCATGACATTGCTTTCAAGGAAATGGCAAAAAGACACTATGCATATGTCAACTTCCCTCTGTCATAACATAAAAGTGAAGATTAATAGATGAGAGACTCTATCGCGACAAAGGCATTTCTGTGGTGACGAGAAAATGATGAAATACAACCTGGGTCGAGTGAGACAGAGTGTTTTTATGTTTGCGACAAAGTTTTCGACATGGAACGATTAAAGGGAAGGGTATGTCGCGACAAAGAAAATCATGTCGCGACATTACATTTTAGAATTCACAGCAGGCAACAAAATCTCTATCGCAACAAAGATTATTTAATCGCTACAAAAACATGAGGAAGGTGAATTCTACATCGCGACAAGATATTGAAGAGTAACACAAGAGGAATGGAGACAAAGAAAATCTATGTTGCGACATAGTAAAGAATTGAAGGCAGAATCTCTGTCACGACAATAAAAGCTAGATAATGATAGAATTCAGTCGGAATAGAAGAAAGTTCAGTCGCGATAAAAATTGTATGAGAATTGAGATTAGCGAGTGAGTTTGTAAGCGGCAAGCAGGCTCAGTCTGACCCGCAAAGGACGAGAGAGAAAAGTGCGTCACGAAAAAGAAAATTAATCGCCAAAAAAAAATTGTTAAGAAATCAAAGGAATCTTGTTGCGAGATAGAAACCTTTCTCGTGACAAAGTAGACAAGCTGAAGAGAAAAAGGCTTGTCGTGATGAAGAAAATTATGTCGCGACAATTTGAAACAGGGTGTATGAAGAGGTGGGTGCAATAATTTTGTATCGTGACCTGAGAGCGATCTTGTCGCGAAGCCAAGAACAGAATGTTGGATAAAAAACTTTGTCACGACATTATCAAAGTCTATCATGAGAATCGAATAAGCCCGGAGGCAGTCGCGATAGAAAAGCGCAAGGCATGGCCGACGAAGCTACGACAAAGACTAAAGACTCTATCGCGATAGAACTTTCTACGTCGTGATAAAAATTTCTATGTTGCGATAGAACGACTAATTTGGAGAATCCACAACACTGCCTTGAAGTGCGGCCCAACATTAGAAAATCTATAAATAGACGCATCTAGGGCACTATGCACAACTTCCGAAAATCCAGGACTTCTGGGTGGTTGAAGACTCTCTGTATATTATTTTTCTTTTATTTTATTTCCTTTTTAGGAGATTTAGTTTGAGCGTAGTTCTTGGTTAGTTTTCTTTTGATTTTTTTAGGAGTTGAATGATGTGAGTCACGAGGCTTTTGAGTTGGAATTTCTTGTTAAAATTTCTCTTTCATTACTGTTTTGAATAAAATGGAGTTTGGAAAATCTCTGGATTTCATTTATTTCAGGCCGTTTACACTTTCAGTTAATTTTCCTAATTAGTTAGTCATTGATATGAGTGAACCAGTTTTGAAGGGTTGAACTCAGCTGGGAATGAGTCGATGATGATGTAATTTTTACCTGAGAAGTGGAAGAATACCTTAGTTAAATTCTTGAATTTATTTGATTGGTATTATTTCTGAATTTAATTGTTCCCGAGTACTAGTGCAGGTGTGCCCCGACGGTATCGGTATCTTACTCTGATTTCGGGGAGGCCCTGCGTGACACGAGAGATGGAGAATCACAGTGAGAGAGAAAATTCTTTGTGGGTATGGTAGACTAATACTTTGGAACCAATGAACTCTGAATATTACTCAAATAAATCACTAACTTACTTATGGTTGAGGATAGTTTGGTGAAATATTAGTTTAATCACTCAGAGGTTTCTCCTCTCTCTAATGAAAAAATTTTGATCCCATGTTAGCTAGGATATAATCAAGGAAATAGAGAATTTCATCAGTATTGAAGGATGAGGTACCATTTAAATTGGAGAAGACTTGCAATATTCTATCTATGGGGGCAATAATTCTCCAGTTATAAGATCTGGGTATGAAGTACTAAAAAGGAGAAAAACTCAAATCTTAGAAAGAGGATTATATCTTCTGGTAGTGATTAAGTCGTATTGTCGAAATGAACATGAATCTATAATTAGTGAAGACATAGTTGAGGAGAAATCAAACTATACCAGCCTTTGATGCATCTTTGACAAATTCGACTTTCCAACTAATGGCTTAGCTAAGATTCAAAATGATCACGAGAAATTGAAAATTATTTTATTGATCTATGTTAGTGTTGTCTCGCTCATTGAACTCTCGACTATATTCGGCCTTAATAGTTTATGTAACTAGTGAATTTACTTTCGTATTATTCCATTCGTTTTCCAATCATCTTAATATTGGAGTTCAAATGGTAAGGATCTTGAGTAGTTAGGGTAGTTGATTTTATGATTCATACTCAATCCCCGTGGGAACGATATCTGGACTTAATGAAAATCCACTTTTATTACTTGTACGATCTATGCACTTGTAGTATTAAGACTAATCGAAATCTTTAATGAATCCAATTTACAAAAAAGGACAAACATATATTTTCACCACGTTTCGGTCTTAACAATTTTTTGGAGCCATTACTATGGATTAGACAATAGTCATGGTAGTAGTTCCATAAATTTGTTTATATATATCTTGTTTGTTCCTTTAGTCTATCTATATCATATTTTAGTTGAACGAGTTTTTGGAGCTAGTTGCCGGGGACTTTATTTGGTCCTTGGTAGCAGAGTCATAACTTTGTTTGCATAGTTTGGTCTCTATACAAAAAAGAAAAGGTCAATAAGTTTTTGGCGTCGTTACCGGGGATAGATGATTGATGAATTTAAAAATCAATATTCTAACCAAAAAGAGAATTACTAAATTTGACATTTTTCTTTCTTTTTCTTTATTTTATCATAAATTTCAAAAAATTACAAAAACAGTTTTAATGGCAGTAGCTGATTATGCTATTGAAGATTTTCTTTTGAGCTTAAATGGAATGGCTTGTTTCCCCGCAGTTTCATTTGATCTCGATTATTGTTTTTATTTGGGAGAGAGCCAGGTAAATGTATAGAAAACCGAGAAGCGAATCTGTTGCCCTTAAGATACAAAAATAGAAAGACAACGAGAAATTTGAGAAGATCATAGAAGTGCATAATCTAGAAGTATGGAAAATCAAAGAGAAAAGGCTGCAAGCTATTCCCGAAAGAAGAAGAGGGTAAAGAAGATATAATCGAATGATATGGGAAGATTTTTGGAGGCCTTCTATTCAAGATGAATATTCTACTGTAAGACAACCTGCCATAGAAGCAAATAATTTTGAATTGAAGCCAACCTTGATCACCATGGTACAACAACACTAGTTTACTAGTCATCCTTCTAAAGACCCCAATGAGCATATGGGAAGATTCATGAGGATGGCAATCTGATCAAGAGTTAAATGGTGAAGCCGGGCGTGATCGGGTTGCGACTCTTTTCCCTTCTCAGCAGAGATGTGGTAGCAACCTGGTTTGAGTCACTTCCTGTTGGATTAGTGGCAAATTGGGAAGAGTAGGTTGAAGCTTATATGGGCAAATTCTTCCATCTAACCTTAACTTCTGAAAAAAGAGGAGAGATTATAGTCTTCAAGTAGGGAGAGGATAAAAGTCTCTATAACCCATGGGAGAGATTTAAGAGACTACTCAAAAGATGTCCTATGCATGGAATAGATGAGGCCACTTTCGGATGGATAAAATTCTACCATTCCATGAATTATGTACTCAAAGGGTATAATTGATCTGCTACGGCTTTCTTTATGGGATTATCCCGAAAAAAAGTGCGAGGAGGCTTTGATTCGTAGCGTATGGTATCCCCAAATCAAACAAAATTTATACCTCGGCATGCACCTGTTGTAGCATTTTACGCTCTTGTAGTATAGTGGCTCTAGGATGATCCATAGGGATGGGTTTCTTCGTGGAAATGATGACGATGAGGCTCGGCTGGTGATTTCATTTTGGATCATTGGAGTTGTGTGATAAAAGAGGGGAATTTTAGTGATTAAAACTAAAAATAAAAACTTCTTAAAACATAAAAACAAAAACAGGAGTGTAATGAGGTCACTGGTTTGCAGGTTTCCTTAGGCAAGGGAGCGGTTTTCCGGGTAATCTGCTGCAAATTGGGGAGGATAACATATAGTTATCTCTCGAAGTGGTTCTTGGTTTAGCTATAATAAATGATCTAAATAAATATCATGAAGAGAAGCGTTGTTGCTTCCCATTATTGAGTGCCGGATAGTGAAGAATATCTCTTGATTCACCTTCCCAATAACTCATAATGATAACTAATGAACATCACTGAATCTAGCAATAAGCATCCAATGAGCCCTGAAAGCTTCTTAAAATCTTACAACCTTCGGAGTGAATTGAGGAGATCGAAACACAGGGTTTGAGCAAAACATCCTTGAATGCTTCCAATAACCATAGATGATAACTAATGAATGCTGATAAGATCTATGATAAGCATCAATGAACCAAGCTTATCAAATATGGATCATTCAAAGGTAACGAGATTGTTAAAGTTTGAAAAACCATTAATGGTGGAAAATACCTCTATTAAAGAACGCAGGAAAACCCACACCTTTCATCCAGGGACCAGCCAGCCTCGTTCATTTCTCCCATGGCTTCAGGGTTTTATGCATTGCTCTCTTTTAAGAGGTTATTTGGCTCATCGAGAAGAAGAAGAGAGAAAATGAGAAAAATCACGAAGCCTGTGCGAGATCTTACGCGAGAAGAATCGTGATTATTCTGAAAGTCCTTTTCGGGGCTGTTTTATAACACGAGCCCTTTATAAATCACCCAGATATAAATAAAACCAACTAATGCACTTAGGAGAAAGAAATTAAGGGAGGAAAAACAAAAATAAAGTGTTCGAGGAGTTTGGCAGGGGTTTCGTGGGATGCGCGAAATTTAAGTTTGCTGACCCTTGGGAATTTAACGAGTTTGCTCTTTGCATTAACACGCATGATATACGGTTGCTTACATTTCTTCTAGCTTGGATGCTCTGCAGCTACTTGACCCGGATTCTTCATCTCTTGACTTGAGATCCACGTCCTCGAATATATAATTTTAAAACAACCAAACTTGCCACAAAATTATATTAGTAGCCTTGCTAGGAGTCCTTAACATGACAATTGGGTTAATTAGGGTGATTACTACATAAAAAGTGCTTAAAACATAGTGTTAAAGGTATCATTTGCTTTTTGGAGTACAATGTCAGAGCAAAGCGACTGATTGAAGACCTTGCGAATGCAACTACAAAGCTGTAGAAGCATCAAGGGCTTGTGTGGCGAGAAGGGGAGTGGAGTGATCGAGCTTAATTGAATGATTGACATATAAGCAAAGTTGGATGCATTGATGAACAAGATGGTAAATAATGAGAGAAGAATGCATCTTGCCCTTGAAATTAGGGACTGATAGATGAAGGAGAGAGAAGAAAAGGGTGAAGAGGATCAAACCACTTGAGGGGGTCCACTACTAAGTTGAGGAGGCACGGTACCTTAATGCGATAGGAGCTACGGCTGAGCCACGACCTCGACTTGCCCACTGACACACAGCACTGGGAACCATGAGGCTTCTCATACGAGGAGGAACCACAACAAGATCAAATGCTGGACAAACTACGAAGCAATATCATTCCTCCTCGGGGTTCCTACTTGATAACAACAACGGCGGCTAGCGGGACGAGAGAGCGAGAAAATGTCGGGGGGCGGAGGGGTTTGAGTTCCTTTGAGGGCGGATGCTTGCTTTCATAGGGAGAAAATAAGTTCTTCGAATATATATGAGCAAAAGTTTGCTGAGTTTCGGCGATACAGGCAAACTGCCGTTGTGCTCCAGGCTGATACCCAGCGCCTCTTTGAAGAATACGGAGACTCGGGTAGAGGCGTGGCCCCAACCGTCTATCAGCTTAAGGATACATTCTGAGTGACCTGAGGAAGAATCCGAAGGATTAAATGGCTCTGATCCAGAAGAGGTGGAGTGAATTAGAGGAAATTTAAATGAAGTTGAGATCTAGATTTTGAAGAGGGAAGGCAATTTTGCTTAAATGAAGACACTTTGCGGCCAAATGTCTGGCCCATGGGGACATTAAATTAGGCGCTTCTTGGGAGCTGACCCAGCGAGAAATTTAATTTTATTGATTAGATTAATTTTGTTAAATTTTGTGAGTTTGTTGTTCTAGTTTTAATTATGTTAGAAGTTTTATTTTTTTTAGTTGTTCAGCGATTTTTCGGAATGATGAAGCTATATAAAGGATGAATTTTACTAGGAAGCACCTTTGTCTCAGGCGAAATATCACGAGAAATAGCTCTGAGAGGGTATTTCTATTTCCCTCAATTTGTTTTTAATGATATTATAATTGAAGTTTAGAGGGAATGTGATTTTATTTTAAAGCAGAAAAGGAATAGTAGCTTTGTTGGTTTCATTTTTATTTTATTTTATATATATTCTGAATATTATCTTGGCAGATTATATTGAATAAAGAAATGAAATGTTGTTGTTCATACTTGAATTGAGGGTCTTTGATGATTAAATGAGTTTCTAAGTATGTTCGATGGGTATGGTGACACCTTGCTTTGAATGTGTCTTGGTGAAGCCCAGGAATGATGCAGTGCGAAGGAATTTTTAGTTGATGTCACTACATGCTTTCCCTTTGTTTGCAACATTGTTGCGGTGCAGCCAGCGGCATTATTTCTTTGCAATCACGATAGGTTGTAAGTGACTTATGTTTTGAAGAGAATAACATTGTCGCAGCAATAGAGGTGGGAGAATGTTGGATTAATTTATTAATTGTGCCTTAAGCATAATCATATTACAATTTTATTATGTAATTGTGCATGTTAATTACTTATGGGTCATTTATAGGATGGTATAATATTAACTAGCTATGAGCCCATTATTTCTATCTTTTCTTACTTTGGTAAGCCCATTGGACCAAAAGCTCAATTATTCTCTTGTCTTATGTATGAAGTAAATACGACCACTAGAATTTCATAAGGGTTTTGATGGGAACACACTTTGGAGAAGGAAATGGCTCATCTCCTCCTCCAAGCATGCATATTTCAATTCTTTAGGGAGGGTTTTGAGATCAAGGTTTTGAGATCAAGCTTTTGAGGCTTTTCATTTTCTTCCTTTCCATTATCTTTCCCGTCGGCAAAGGAGAAATTTCTTCATGCTTTTCGAGGCAAAAAAGAAGCACATAAATACGAGGGTTCATTGATTTTTAAGGCTCTGCCAATTCCTCAAATCAATTATGCTTGCCTTGGTACATTGTTTTTGCCCGCATTATTCTGATGGTGTCAATCAAACACACCTCTTCTAGGCCTTATTCCTCTATGTGAACATGCTTTTTGCTGAGATGAAAGATGTTGAGCTCCAGTGTCATATTGCCAAAAGTGAGTTGCATAACCCCATTTTGACAGTTAATGATTGCATTTGAGGTAGCGAGAATGGCCTCTAAGTATAATGGCCACATAATTGGCTCCAGCAGCTCGCGGCTCGATGTCGAGAACAACAAGGAGATCCATTAGGTAGTAGAATTTGTCCATCGCACGAAAACATCTTGACGGTGCCCTTGGGAATTTTCGCGAAGGCACATGCACTTTAAAGGCAAAGGTGATGGTGGTGGGTTTCAATTCTCCTATTTAATTTGCTTATAAGATTGAGTAGGGTAACAAGTTGACACTGGCTCCTAAATCTAGTAATGCCTTCTCTACATAATAATTTCCTCAATGTTCACTTGAAATAGTAGGACACCACAGGTCTTTGTGTACTTCAAGGATGGCACCTTTAGATGATGACACTTACCTGTTGTATCAAGAAAGCCTTTTTGTTCCACGGTCAACTTCTCTTTCACAGTGCACAAGTCTTTTTAAAAACTTGGCTTATGTTGGAACTTGCTTAATCATGTCGAGGGAATGTTGACTTTCACCTGCCTCAGCACTTCAAAAATCTCAGTTGGGTTGTTCACCCCCTTTTTGCCTTTAAGTGCTTGGCGAAATGGTGGAGGCATGCTCTTCTTCATCATATCTTCTTTGATCACTATCCTTTCCGGTTCCTCATCTTGCCCTTCTTTAGCTTCATCAAGTGGTTTAGGCATTAGTTGCTCAACTTTTTTTACCACTTCTCAAGGTGATAACTACTTTTACTTCATCCATTTTAGGAGTAGTTTCACTTGAGTTAGCTATTTCATGAACTCCTGATGTGACCAAATCATATATACACAAATTTATGATACCATTACCATAGGACTATATGCTAATCCCCAGTAAAGGCACCAGAAACTCATTTAGACAAAATAGAACTTGTGTTCTCATAATAAAAATGGATTTGTCAATTACTTTCTTAAAGATTTAGTTTGGTCTTAATGTTGTAAGTGCACAGGTCGTACAAGTAATAAAAGTGGACCTATAAGTCTAGATATTGTTCCCACATAGATCGAAAATAATTTAAAGTTCAACTACCCCAACTACTTAAGTTCCACACTATTTGAACTTCCATTTCATAGAATTTTCAGTAATCTAACTAAGAATTCTACTATCTGAATTTCAAAATCTATAATAAAGGAAAAATTTAAAATCCTAAACATAAACTGGATTGAACCAGATTATTGCTGGAAGTAGACACTAGGATTTCATTGCTGTGAAATTATCAATTCCTGCATCCTAATCTAATTCTATTCTATCATGAATTAGAATATGAAATTGTCAAGAGGCAAGGTAGCATAGTTTGGATTTCTCCATAACATACATTTCATGATTAAGAAAACCATGTTCATTTATGATTCATGTGTCTAATCAATTACTAAATGTCAGAATCCTTTATAAGATTTGGGTATTTTCTTTTACAATACTTCATACCATTTCTTGCATAGAGCTTCTGATTTCTTGCTTCCCGAGAACATGGCCATTTCAGTTTCTACACAAGATGGATGATGTCTAAATCCTTGAGATGTAAGGTTCTCTATCCTTGATTAGATTTAGCTAACACGAGATCAGATCATTCCTCGAAGACGAGGAGAGATTTCTAATTGATTAAATTGATAGATCCTTTCGACTAATTCTCAAGAAGCCATGAGTAAATTGATGATTTATCACAATGTCTTTACCAGAGCTCATTAGTTCATCAATATTTGTCCTAGCATACTTTGACGGCTTCAATCCAAGCTCTCGGAATCTCCATCTACGTGTCACTCGGGAGGGCCTCTTGGAAATCGAGCGGATAAAGGGAATCCTTTTATGGGTATAAGTTTCTAATATTGGGAACGATTCACTACATGAACATCACCATTCAAATAATTTCCGACTCGACCGAGTTTCTTTCTAATTGTGTAGGAAGGACCATAGCAACATCGAATCTTTCCTAGCGAGATTATGTGTTTCTCGTTGGATTACGATAAACTCTTTTGAAAAATCTTGATTAGGAAATTTCCCATGTAACACCCAATCAGGCGAAGAAATGAATTCCATCTTTTATCTAGATTTCATTGGATTCAAACAACAATCAGAATTGATCTTCAACAATTTAATTCAACTTCTATAATTCTGAACAATTAACTGTTTCAGGTCCAGTAAACAAATATAAACTCTACGTTAACTCTAATCTATGAAGAAAAGAAAAAAAAAAGAAAAAGAAAAATATAATACAAAAGAGTCCTCAACTCCCCGGATGCTCTGGTTTTTGGATCGACTGACTGCCTCACTTTCCTCAAATTATTTCTATTTATGGAGCCCAGAAGTTTGGGCCTTAAATTCAAGGCTTCATTACGAATCCTAAATTTGGCCAAGATTGCATTCTACATCGTGACTTTGAAAGTTTTGTTGCAACAAAGGTTTCATTCTTTATTGTAAGTCTCTGTTGTAGCATGCAGTCGTTTGTCGCGACCTGTTCCTTATGCTCCTTCTTGGATTAAGTCGTGACAAAGTTTCTTTATTCGCGATAGTATTCTTTTCTTCAGCATACCATTCTGTTGTGACAGATCTTCCTTTGGCTCTTTAACAATCTGTCTTGCAAGGTTTGTTGTTATATCAGTTCTATGTCACGACAATCTTATGTGTGGTTCTTGGAATAGTTATCTTGCAGGTGGCGGTGAAAGCGATTGTGTAGCGATGAGTGACACGTTTTAGTTCTTGTTGTAACAAAGTTTCTTGTATTGCTAGCATTTCTATCGCGACCAGGAAAGTCTGTCACGATAGAGTCTTGTTTCCACTTAACCTGATTTCTTATTGCAGCTTCATTTTGATCTTGCAACATAGCCTCTTGGTTTTATGTCGCAACCCAGTTTGTATGTCGCGACAAGACATTTCTATATTCTTCTTATTTTTGTGTCGCGACCCAGTTTGTTATGTCTCGACAAGACCTTTCTTCCTTGTGTTGGAATCTTTATCGCGACATAGAAAAGTCTGTCGTGACTTTGTTTTATCAATGTTCATCTTATCTCCGTGTCGCGACCTTAAGATCTTTGTCGCGAGATAGAAACATCTCTTCAGCTTGAAGTATGTCGCAACATTGGATTCTTTCATTACGACCAAGTGAGTTCACTAAGCAAGCTTCACATGTCGCGACCTTGTTTACCTTGTCATAGCGGATGCTTCTTCTTTGATTAATCTGACATGCATTATCTTGTCGTGTGAGGAGGTCTTTCTCACGGAGGCTCTTCTTACATCTCGAAACAAGCTTTTCCATGTTGTAATAGTCATTATCGTGGCTTAGATCGCTGAATCGTGACAGCAGTTTTGCTCTCACATGCATTTCATTTATCGCGACATGAAGCTTCTTTGTTGTGACAAATTCTTCACAGTGTTGACATTACGGTGAAAAACCTTATCTGGCAAAACTTTCTTTGTCTCGGCCGAATTGTTAGATTCTTCCCATTTTAATAGCGACACGGTATCTTTGTCCGCGACGAGCACCTTTGCTATTTGCTTGGACGTTTGTCACGACACACAAAACTCTGTCTCGACATAGACTGGTGCAATTGCTCTTTTTCTCTTCTTTCTTGTTGGAATTTTCTCATTTTTGAATTAAAACCTTCAAAACACAAAGTTGGTGAATATTCCATATTTGGCATTAAAACAGATCTGAATATACTAAAAATAAGCTAGAAAAATGGATTAAAAATATATGAGTTTAAGACTCATCAAATTCCCCTAAACTTAAAGTTTTGCTGGAGTCACTAAGCAAAGAAGAATTTTTGTTTGTCTCGAACAAATTAGAAGCTTATTTTAGGGACATTTTATGTTTTCTACTACAATCCTTTTGAATTAGCAGCGAATTGAAATTAGTTAGTTGCGCGTAGTTTCAAATTTAGTTTACAATTCCAAAAATTAGGAAAATTCTTTAATTACTATCACAAATCAACCTAATGATTTCTGAAATGCAAACAATCCTGTCAATTAATCCTGATGTGAGTGTGTGATGGTCTTCTTTCCCTTCCTCTTTGGTGACATTAGCTAATCTTCTGGGGGTTTACACAATTATTGCATTTTTCTTGATTTCTTCAAGTCTCATATGCTTGTTTTCATATTAGTCTCCACTAATGTGAAACCCAGAAGTACAACCTTGAATCAATTAGGTCTTTTAAGGTTTTGGTTGGCTTGGGTAATTAAGTACAGATAATTAGAATTTAGGCTAAAAATTACCCCGATTCTGTCTTGATATTTCAACTTTGTCTCTATCCTTCATGTCCACTTCTCCCTACTAATGTAAGAAAAGAAATATTCCTCCAAACTTGATCTTGATATATCATACTGCATACTCTCATCTTGGTAATTTTATTTCCACTGTCATTCTTATCAATTTAGTCCCTTTAGATAGAAGCCCTTTTTGCTTTTATTTTTACTTGTCAAAGATTTTTAGGAATAGTGCAATGTCTTGTCTTTTTAGGCTTTCTACCACTTTTAGAGAACTTTGGGTTAGCAGCTCCCATACTAGTTGACATTAGGGTACTAGGTGTTGAAACACCCCTATGAACTTAATTGTTTAAGAGAGGAAGACCACAAGACAAAACTTATTCAATTGACGATTTCTGACCTTTGACTTCTTTTATGCACTCTTTTCCCTTTTCTTTAATTGTTCTTCTTTTTCCATGCTTCATTATTGTTTTCCTTTCAAATCAAGTAACATTTCCCAATCTCACCCTTTTACGCATTTTGATTCTTGTCTTTGAAACTGGGTAATAAAGGTGCTTTATTGTAAGTTAAAATGAAGGAAGGGTTTAAACTTCTAATTGCTTTAATGAAGAAATTAGAAAATTTGGTACTGATTTTGGAACTAGAGGTGTAGCAATAGCGTGCATATTATGAGGGTGAAGCGAAGGCTCGAACTTCCCGAATTAAACATAATGTTTCCAATTGGTGGTATTGCCTAGGATTTCACCTTGACTAATAATCTGACAAGTTCTAGGACAATGGACTATTTGACTGTGACTGACCCCAGAAGATGATCCTAATCTTTCACATTTTGTTAAGGAATCAGTTTGACCATGTGTATTGTTTCGGGATTTTCAACGACCTTCTTGTTTACCTGAGCAATCTCGCCTTATTTGTTTTATATTACATGAATTTTATTTACATTCATGCAAAAGTTTGAACATTGACTTCGTGCATTTCAAGTGCAACTTCCTTTTCCAGTGCGGTGAAGCTACCTGATGCATCTATCAATGGTTTGTTTGGCTTTGAGATTTTCTATTGCGTTGTTTTAATCAATTCAAGAAGTTTATTTTGATCATGCATTCAGCTCACAATAATACAACACAACCACAATTGTGATCAAGTCATTTCAACCAAACATACTACAACAATTAAACAATTTGATCCAGAGTAGCTAGTTTCTCCTTTATTCAACTAAGTAAATGATAATCATGAAGCAACGACAATGAATCAAAACACACAAAACAATCAAAAACACAATTGAACATAGAATTTTTGCATAACTGGGTTTGAACTTTTATTAAGAGGAATGATTACATATTTTGTTTGGAGAGAAACAAAATACTAGGGTTTATCTTCTTCTTTTGTAGGATTTGGAAGTTTTCAGGTTTGGAGGTTCAAGGTTAAAGCTAGCTAGAGATGGAGGAAATTTGGGGATGGAGATGTTTGGCTTTTCTTTTGCTGGTGGTTCTTCCCTGTTGAAGAGGCAATAATCATTGGTGTACTCCACCAGGGTGATGAATTGATCTTGCCTACTACCCAGGGTATTTATAGATCCTTCAAATTCAGTGAACACATTGTTTATGTTCACTAAATTTGAATTCACTTGATTCAGACTATCATTCCACAATTTTTGTCTGTAATTGTGTCCATCTCTAGCTCTTTATCTCTTCTCCATGGATTTCCAAATTCTTTGGATTGTTCATATAAGAGATACTTGAACCTTTCTTCATACGTGACATCTTGCCTTCCATCTTTCTTATTTTTCTAAAGGTCGACACATCTTCATCCTTTTAGCTTTTCATTGTAGAAGGTATTTATTTTTTAGTCCAGCCTTTGCAGAAGTGCTCTTTCTCTCCTTTCTATTTCTTATTTCCATTCCTCATCCCTCTATTTTAACATTTGTTCCCATCGTTGTTCTCTTCTTCTGAATTCAGCCTCGAATTCCTCTCACGATCTTTATTCTTGCTCCACTTTTCTCTCTCTTACTCCATTTCCTTCTTCATTGACACAAACATATCGTAATCTACGCATTTCCTTGATTGCTTCTAGAACACTTTCTTGGTTCGAGAAAAGTCTCCACACATCGGGAGGAGAATGAATTAATGAGACTTTTTACGCTGTCGTTTCATCTTCCAACGCGATTGGCCTTCATGCGGGATTTGTTCCGTCCACTAATTGTTCCTAACTCTTCCTTCTTCTTCATGCTCTCTGCCGGCTTCCACAATTTCCATTTCTTTCATTTTCTACTCTTTGGGATTTTTTGTTACCTAGTCGGTGCTAAAGGAGAGAGCAGCAGGACATGTTTCTTCCTCTACCCATGTTCCTTTAACTCGAGCTAAAATGCAGAGTCTGGTAATTGTTGCTAGATGAGGGATTAGCCCCCTTTTGACATTCTTGTGGAAGCACCTTATGGATGATTCTATTAACTTCCCCACATCGAACTTGTATCCCTTCAGTAGGGCATACAAGATGATGGCTTCTTGTTCCCTTATGGTGCTCAGAGGCTTGGTGGGAATTAATATAGAAGCAATGGATTAAAACCACACCTTGACTTCTTCAGTGAGTGAGCCTCTATTGATGGATTCATGCGGATTCTTCTTTGTTGAATTCCACTTCCCCTTTCAAGCGGTCAGGAAATCCAAAATCTTCTCGTGGTTGGGCTCTCTAAGTAGTTTTTTGTACTTAGATCCATTGTTGGGATCTTTGACTTGGAGGACTTCATTAATCCTTTCATGGCCCATGGGAACCCACATTCCTCTGACGCATACAGAATCCTCTTTCATCTCTAGTATGTTGGCATAGAATTCCCTGACTACTATGGTAAACCCAAGTTGTTTGTGCTTGCAGAGAGAACAAGCTCCGGCCCTTTTTCGTTATTTCTCTGAGGGTGAGATGAACTTACCAAACCCCCTTTCTCCGATAAATCCTTTATCGCTCAGATTCTTCTCCCAGAAAGAGTAAGCTTCATCTGAAATAAAATCTTTATCGTCTTCTGATTCTTCCGCTTGCTCAGCTCTACTTTGTTAAGTTATTTTCTGCTTTCTTCCTTTCTGAGCTGGGTTTTATTCCTCTTCTTGCCTTTACGGATTTACGCCACTTCAAGGTTGTCTTTAATGAGGTTCGGATATGAACCTCACATTCACCCTACGCATATTCCTCGTAATCTCATTTGAGATTTGGGACTAGTTTAAGGATTTTCATTAGTGAGATCTGGGTTTAAAGTTTAAGGTTTTGATTTGAAGAGAGGAAGAAAGTAGAACTTGGTTGATGGTATGAATGATGTGAGGCAATTGGAAGGAGGTGGGCTTTTCAGTTTTTGAAGTGTTCTTTAGTTAATGGCTCAATAAATGAATGTTTCTCTTCGTGTGTTGCAACAGTTAATGATTAGGTCACAACAATAACCCTTGTACTTAATTATGGAATTCATCTTGTGACTCTTCAAATTAAAATTTGCACTAAGCCTTTATTATCAAAACTTTCATGTCGCGACACAAAGAAGAGTATTATCGCGACGGAAATTGACTCTGGCCCCGAAGGTAGGTCATGAAATGTAATTGAAATTAGTCGCGTCTTCATTTTGTTGCCTTTCACTTTAATTTCAAAAAGTGCACAACATGAAAACGGGATCATGACCACAGTTTTCATCATTTTTCATTAAGTGATGTCATGAGCTTTCTAATTGTCGCGGCCAGGTAGGTTTATGAGGAAGAAAATTTTGTCACAACATAAACTTTATGTTGCGACCTAATTTTCTTGAAAGTTGTCTTTTCCAGTCAAATCCTTGTTGCGACAAACCTTTTCCCTTACTTATAAAGCGATTAATCGCGATGCGGGCTTTATTTTGCGACTGATATTTGTTTCCCAATTTGCAACTTTAAAGCGCCTTCGATTCAGTTAATCACCCAGGTCAGTCGATTATGCAATTAAGGCAGCGAAAACATATATAGCAACAACAATTCTCAATTCGAGTTATAGACAATAATCTCGTAGCATCAAAATACTAAACAAAGCATTTTAAGCAATTAGCACCTGAAATTTGTCTAATTAATTAGGCTCTAAAATCATCAAAATTCCTGAGCTGCTATGCATTATTATCTAAAAACAAGTTTAGGGAATTAGAAATACTCCCCCTTGTAGCTAATTTACTGCAATTTAGTTTGAGCGGCATACTTATAATAACTACAATTCCAATTCATCCTTCACATCCGAAAATCAAAAACATTTTAGCAAATGATCAAATTTCCTAATAAAACTTAAACTAAATCCAAAAGTAAAACTTCAAAATCATAAAATTAATCAACATCGATCAAAGTACATCACTTTAACCCCGCTAGGCGAATGAAGAGGGGCGCGAACTATCTTGGGACTCTTTCTTGCTTTTGAGACATTGGTGGTTCCAAGCCCTATAATTGAATCAAAATATCATATTGAATACAAAAATAAAACTACCACCCGTAGTGGTGTTTCTGACGTCGATATCGATCTTGAGTCCGTTTACATATACATATACAAAAACTATACATTTACTTTTACATAATCAGAGCGCACAACCTACTGTGATGGACTCCTACTAGTTTGTTGGCCCAGCAGTATGCAGAAGATTGCAGGCGTCCTCCTTTGTACCTACACGGATTAAAAGCCCATGCTAAACTTAACACTTAGTGGGAATATATGGCTTCTACTTATACACATGCACTAATACTCATTTACAGTAAGCATATAATAGTAATAGATATACGATGCGGGCCTCGAATTTTGCATGGTTATATATCGAACTTATACACATGCTTATCTTATAAGCGGACTTATACTTGTTAAATCACACAGCAGGAGTTCTGAGGCTTATCCTTGTGCCTGTGGATTTTTATTGTTTAGATCCCAGTGAAGAATTCTGAACATACTTGTACAAAGGTACCCAGTAGGTACTATAGAGCTTATACTTATGCAGTGCAGTAGATTACTATAGAACTTATGCTTAATAGAGTTTGTAGGTACTTGGTAGACAAAGTGTACATTACTTCTTTCTGTTGGGTTATTCAAGCTCGATCATATAAGCTGTTTGACTACTTAGGCTGGGTAAATAAGAATGAATCTCGGACCATGACACAATAGAGGTGCAGGAAGGTCTGATCTGATCTTCAGGTCTTGGGAAGCCTGGCGGGAGTGTAGAGCATTGACGGAGAGTGCTTTCACAGCAATCGGAGAGTCTGGAAATTGCTAAGTAATGTAGAAGCACGGTTAGAGAGTGTCGTTCACTAATCAGTATCAGTACTATACTGCTGCCCACGTAACGAGTTGCCATGTCATTGATATCGGGGTCTTGGCTGATCTACGATTATATGTGTTCGGGAACTTACTATCTTATCATAAGGGCATTAAGTTTACTTGACATCAGACTCAGAATTGGCGGAGTGCACGGTCGTTTTCGCTTAGTTTCATTCTTATGTGAACCCCATTAGTCATTTATTAGGGTTCTATGCTATCAGTCTGAATTTAGGGCTTATCGATGCCGCGGATACCTGAATCGAGTGCATTTGGAAGCATATCGATCTTGAGTACCACTTTGATCGGTACGGAACAGTCCTTTACGGTAATGGGTACGGTATCACTTTGATTGGTATCGATGCCACTTTGCCTCGACTATGAGTCTTGGTATACTTTGGTATCGTACCAATGCACGGGTTACTGCTAGAAATGGCCGATTTTGTCATTTTCACCAGCCAAAAACTGAATAACTTCCTCTAAACTCATGTATCTCATAATCTAGCATGGAATCCTACCCGAAACCACTCCAATAATGTGGTTAGAATCAATAAAAACCTCTTCCCCCTCAAGTTAAGGCTTTTCCCCAGATCGAAATCACAAAGGGAAAGTTAGGGTTTGTTTTTACATCGAACCAGAATCCATGCTCAGGGAGGATTCCATGCTTATCTTATCGGCCAGGGTTTTTACCAGCTGACTTTCAGTGAATCTAGGGTTAGGATGAATTCCTAACTAAACCTAGAAATGGAACAACCTAATATCCATCTATGAAGATCCCGATAATCCATGCAAAGCCATAGTTTCCATACCTTTGCTTCTTTTCTTCTTCTTTATTTCTTCCTCTTCTTCTTACTGTTTCTCTTTTCTCTCTTTACTTTTTGCTCTCGAATGCCCCGAATAGAGAGACCTTAATTGGTCTTATTTGATCTATTTCCCCTTTTATTACCTTTTGGTCCTCAAGTTCTCTTCTATTTGCAAATCAAGATTATTCTGTTTCCACTTTCAGCCTATAATCTTCTTATCTTTATGACTTTATATCATGTTTTGACAAATTACAAATTTTCCTTGTATCATGTATAAATTAGGGTTTCTCGTTTCGTTTGAATTTAAAAATTCTGAAAAATTCAAATTATACTACAAAATACCCTAAACATCTTTAGCGGCCTTTAAATTTATATTTAGGGGTCATTCTGAAAGTCAACAAAAATAAAAATTAAATTTGGGTTGCCTCCCCAGAAATGGCTGTTTAATGTCATGGCTAGACACAAGTTGTAGAGTGTCTTCATTTCAATAGTTTTCTTTTCCCTTTTTTAAATTTGGATCTACTTCCCTCATTCTTCCTCAAAGATATAGTCTTTGACCGTTTACTTTGAATTCACTTCCAGATTTAGTCTTAGGTGTTACTTGCTCGAAGGGTGTACTTGTTATCACGTGTAGACCACTCCATCTTGACTTCAATTTTCCTGGAAAAAGCTTTGGCACAGGTTGTATAAGAGAACTTGTTCTCACCTTGCACAATTCCCTCCTTAGGATTTTGATCATGCCACCTGCGGTCTTTTCCTTATAGATCTGGCATTGTCATAGCCGTTTCTCAAATGCTTCTAGTTCATTCATTTGGAGTAGTTTATTTTCCTTGGCGGCAGAGAGTCATAATTCAGTTTCTTGATGGCCCACATGTACTTAATATTCCAATTCTAAAGAAGATGACAAAGCTTTCCATATCTGATTCTATATGGGGACATCTGATGGGAGTTTTAATAGCGATTCTATAGGCCCACAGTGCATCATCCAGTTTTATAGAACAATCCTTTCTGCTTGCATTAATTGTTTTCTCTAGAATTTTCTTGATCTCCCTATTGGAAATTTCAGCTTGTCTAATTGATTGAGGGTGATAAACCAATCCCATTAGATGTTTGATTCCATATCTGCTCATGAGTTTTGCAAAAACTTTATTTGGAAAATGACTTCCCTCATCACTGATGATTGTTCTGGGTGCTCCAAATATACTCAAAATGTTTCTTTGTATAAATCCAACCACTGTGATGGCATCATTTCTGGGACAAGTTGTTGCCTCCACCCATTTGGATACATAATCCCAGCCCCTAGGGAGAACTCACATATTGTGCCAAATGATGATAGAACTGGTCTATAAAGTCTATTCCCCATACATAAAAAATATGCACCACAAGAATCTCTTGTAGGGGCATTTCATTTCTTCTGCATAAGTTCCCCATTATTTGACAAGCATCATAATGTTTTACCCATTCAAAACAGTCTTTGAATAGAGTAGGCCAATAAAATCCAAATTGGAGAATTTTCTAGGCTATCTTGTCTCTATGAGTGTCTATCCTCATATGGTGATGCATGACATTTCTCCATAATACCACCCTATTTTGTTTCTGGGACACATCTCCTTATGATCATGTCTGCTCCTCTTCTATAAAGTAGTGGGTCCTCCTATATATACAATCTGCAATCAGTTCTCAATTACCTCCTCTGCTTGGTATTTGAATTCAAATGACGCCCTGGCTAAATAATTGATAATATCGACATATCTGAGTGTTTGTGCGTGACATCAATACCGCTCATCAGGAATTTTTTGCTATTTGTGTTCCTTTGCATTCCCGTGATTCTCTCGATCTGAGCAAGTGATCTGCTATCACATTGTCGCTACCCTTCTTATCCTTGATCTCAAGATTAAACTCTTACGATGTGCACCATCCTATCGATCTTAACCCAGCATCTTTCTTTTCCATTAGATATTTAATTATAGCATGATTAAAGTGTGTATTCCTGGCTTATGGGACCCTAATATATAAGGCCTGAATTTTTCACAAGGAAATACCATTGCTAGCATCTCCTTCTTTGTGGTGGAGTAGTTCTCTTATGCCTCATTGAATGTTTTGCTGGCATAGTATATGGCCTTGAATATCTTCCCAGTTCTCTATCCCAATACAGCTCCCATTGCATAAACATTGGCATCACACATAATTTCAAACTCATTGTTCGATCACGGGTGTCAACATAATGGGGCGATACTAATCTAGATTAATTTCCTCAAATCACCAATCATGATTCATCAAAATCAAATTTTGCATATTTTTTCAACGGTCTACACAATGATGCGGAGATTTTGAAAAATCCTTAATGAATCTTTGTAAAAATCAGCATGTCAGGAGCTTCTTATTCCCTTCAACGCATTGTAAGGTGGCATGAGGTTTTATAACAGCAATCTTAGCTTAGTCTACTTCCAATCCAGTAGTAAAAATCTTGTGCCCCGAGACCAATGCAACCGATTACCATGAAATGACATTTTCCCGATTTAAAGCTAGATTTTTGTCTTGGCACCTACGGAAATCTTGTTCTAAGTTTTCAAACAATCTTCAAAAGCTGGATCCATATGCGAAGTCATCCATGAATATTTCCATAATCTCTTCCTGACCTCTTCCGCTGAGTCGAGAAAATATAGACATCATACATCTTTGGAAGGTGTGGGAGCATTATAATCCAAATGACATCCTTCTAAAGGCAAAGGTGCCATAAGGACATGTAAATGTTGATTTCTTCTGATCGTTTAGGGGTGTTGCAATCTGGTTTTAACCTGAATATCCATTAAGAAAAAAGTAATGGGAGTGTCTTTAACCTGTCCAACATTTGGTCAATGAAAGGTAGAGGATAATGGTCCTTTAACATTGTAATATTAAGTTTCACGTAGTCTATACACACTCTCCATCCTGTCATAGTTCTTGTAGGAATCAATTCATTCTTCTCATTTCTGATCACAGTGAATCCTTCCTTCTTTGGAACCACATGTATTGGACTCACTCAAGGACTGTTTGAGATTGCATATATGAAGCCTGCATTTAGCCATTTCAGTACTTATTTTCTGACCACCTCTTTCATTATTGGATTCAGCCTTCTCTGATGTTCTATAGAAGTTCTAGCATTCTCCTCCATCAGGATCTTTTGCATACAGATTGAAGGACTGATTCCTTTCAAATCTTTTATAGACCAAGCTATTGCTTACGTATATTTTCTAAGAGTCTCCAGAGGTTTTTGCTTTTCTGGCCTAGTTAATCAGCGAAATGATGAGATGTCTTTCCTTTGCAGTTTGTAAGAAGACATCACTTTAAATGTTCGAAATTCCTTGAGTACTAAACCCTTTGAGCTTTTGTTTTCTTCACAACTTATTCTTCCTGCTTCTTTGGATCTTCTGCTTTTCTTTCTCAAACACTAAATCTTTTGAATCTTTTAATTTAAAATTAGAGTTTAGAATGTCAACTTCAGATTGCTCAAAATACTGGAAATTCATCTCATTCTCATTCATTGAATTCTGAAAATTACAATAAGTGATCAGTTAAGAACTAACAGGAATTTTTGTTTCTATAATTTCACGATCGGCACTATTTTGAGTTTCTAGTTGTTTATTTGTGATTGAGATTGAAGTGCCTTGCTTCATCTCAACCTTGAGTGAGTCGGATCCCCCCTTTTTCACATCAATCATCTTTGCTCACATTTAGAATGGTCTTCTACTTGATGGAACTTGTTTGTCTTCCTCTTTATTAATGACTACAAAGTCCATTGGAAGGAACCAAATTTCCCCACTTTGATCGACACATCTTGAGGATTGCCCTCGGGGTGAGCCAATGTCTGTCTACCATCTCTGAGTCATGGTTACATGGGAGCTAACTCCCCCGAGCTTAATCTTTAAACTACAGTAAGGGCATCGAGTTGATCTTTGGCTGCAATCGGTGATGCTTTCCTATGTCAGCATCCCGATTTTGCGGGGTATAGTGGTACACTTTGGATCTTTTTCTTTAGTAGGTCTTCTAAATCCAGCGCTGCGAGGTTGTTGTTTGGAAGCTTACTATCCCTCCTTAGTAAACTTTCTCTTTTGCTCAATATATCTTTCATGAATTTTGCGTACTAGGCATTTTGAGTTAATGCACATGAGAAAGGAATGTTGATCTCTATCTTCTTAAATATGTTTAAAATCTAAGAACTTCTCCTCTAAGCTTTGCTTTCTGAGTCTTTTGAGAGATGGGGCTGGAGGATTTGTAGCTAACTTCTTCCTTCTTCCCCTATTTGCTTTAGTTTGCATTTATGTTATTTCTCTTTCTCGATAGTTTTAAGGCTTGTGATGCTCAAAGTTCTTCTCTAATTTACATTTGTTTCTCTTCCTCGTGTCCTTCTTTTCAACTCTCCTCATCCCCTAGCACTCTTGCCACTCCTCAAAATTCTTTGTATCTGATCCCATGGATTCTTTCTAGTGTCACTTGGAAATGAATCCTTAGGCTCTTCACGCATAACCAGGCGATTTCCTATACTGTATCGAATTATTCAAAGAGGCATTAGTGTTTGTTTGAAACACAGTTGTGTTTGCTTGGAAATTTTCAAGGTTAGAAATTTTTTTCTCATGCACATTCAAAATCCTTTTGTTTTCTAACATGAATTGAAGCATCTGATCTTCAAAGGATTGAGTCCTTTTATGACCATGATAATCTCCTCTACTGTCCCTCTGCTGTTGTTGTTCTTGGAACTTGGGCTGAGCATAAGCTTGCTGGTAATTTTGTCTAGGTATAGGGCCTTGTTGTGCTCCTCCACCATATGAAAATCTTTCATGGTTCCTCAGTGTTGGTGTATATTGTGTTGGCAAGTTGGGGTTAGGCTTGAAGTGATAGCTTCTTTTCTCATTCATATACTTGGTCTCCTCAACTTGGTAGGGCTCTTGATCAACTAGCACTTCAGCACTTCTTCTAATTCTTTCTTCTACTGCTCCCACTTCATGTGCAGTGTACATTCTTCTTTTATTGTTTCCTAGTTTGTTCATCACTGCATCTAGTTTTGCTTCTATGGCTGTCATTCTATCAAGTTCAATAAGACCATTTCCCTTCAACTTTCTTCTTTGCTCACGAAGCTTGGATGGAGCCTTGTAGTTTTCATTTGGCAGGTCTTCGATTACCTTCCTGCCTTCTCTACCTTCTTCTTTTAAAAGCTCCTGACAGATGCATCGATTATACCCTTGGAGGTGTAATTAAAGCGCATGAAAATGTCCATCGAGGTGAAACGGTCCCATTCCATGCATAGGGCATCTTTTTAACAGTCTCTTGAAACTATCCCATGCATTGTAGAGACTCTCCTCTTCCACTTGTTTGAAGACAATTATTTCTTCTCTTCTCTCAATAGTGAGAGTTGGAGGAAAAAATCTGCTCACATAGGCTCAGCTAATTATTCCCAGTGTTATTTGTCCGCTTGGCATGTGGTCAGGCCATGTTCTTTGCCCACATCTCTCAATGAAAGGAAGAGTTCTGACTTGATTACATGCAGTCTCACCCATTTCCAAGCTTATTTGTGTTGGCCACCCTCATGAAGCTTCCTAGATGCTCATTTGGATCTTCAGAGGGGTGACCTGTGAACTAGTGTTGCTGCACCATAGTAATCAATGCTAACCCATTTCCAGGAAATTGGTAACTGATGGGAGGTTGTCTCACAACATAGTACTCCTCTTGGATAATAGGCCTCCAAAATTCCTCCATAGTGTTAGGCCTTTGAGTCTCTCTGACTTTCTTCTTCTTGGAATAGTCAGCAATCTTTTTTTTTTTTTTTTTTTTTTTTTTTTTTTTTTTTTTTTTGATTATGGCTTTTTTTTTTTTTTTTTTTTTTTTTTACGATTTTACATAGTGTATATTCCTTGGTAGCTTTCCTTAGGTGCTTAGGGGTTCTTCCCGATTTCGGTATCTAGAAGCGACGAGATCTACTTATGATTTTCTATGCATTTTAAAATCTTCTTGAAAGTAGAAACATGCGAGATCAAATGGAGTTAGTGATGCTCAAAATTATATATTTATATGGCTTGAAAATATCAATTAGCTTATTCGACCCTCTTATTACATTGTTTTTTGCTAATTTTACGTAATTTTTTGTATGAAAGAAAAATGTCCAAATTAGCATTTCTCTCTTTCTCCCGGGAATATTGGATTTTTAATTCCTTTGAAGTCCCGAGCAAACGGCGCTAAAAACTTGATGTGACCAAATCCTTATGTCTGCAATTTATGATACCATTACCATAGGACTATATGCTAATCCTTAGTAAAGGCACTAGAAACTCGTTTAGACCAAATAGAACTTGTGTTCTCATAATAAAAATGGATTTGTCAATGACTTTCTTAAAGATTTAGTTTGTGCAATGTTGCAGTGCACTTGGTCGTGCAGTAATAAAGTGGACCTATAGAATCGGATATCGTTCCCCTGAAGATTGAAAAGAATTTAAAGTTCAACTACCTAACTACTCGAGTTCCACACTATTTGAACTTTCATTTTCATAGAATTTTTCGATGTCCCAACTAAAATTCTACTATACGAATTTCACCTATAATAAAGGAAAAATTTAAAATCCTAAACAGAAATTGGATTGAACCAGATTATTGCTAAAAGTAGACACTAGGATTTCACTGTTGTGAAATTATCAATTCCTACATCCTAATCTAATTTTATTCTATCATGAATTGGAATATGAAACTGTTAAGAGGCAAGGTAGTATTGTTTGGATTTCTCCCTTAGCCATACATTTTCAACGATTAGAAAATCATGTTCATTCGATTCTTAATGTCTAATCAATTACTAAATGTCAGAATCTCTTTATAAGATTTAGAGTATTTTTCTTTTCAATACTTCATACCCACATTTCTTATGACTCAAATTTCTTGCTTCCCAGATAGGAGCCATTCGATTTACCAAGATGAATGATGTCTCATCCTTGAGATCTTAAAAAGAGTTCTCCCTATCCTTGATTAATCCCAGCTAACACGGGAGTAAGATCGTTACTCGAGGCTAGGAGAGATCTACAATTGAGTTAAATTGATAGATAGCTCAATAATTCTTAAATATGGTAAATTGAAGATTTACCTAAGTAATCTTTGAGAGCTCATTAGTTCAACAATATTAGTCCTAGCATACTTACCCCCGAAGCAACTTATCGAGCTCTCGGGGAATCTCTATCTCTATGTCGTCCAGGGAGGGCCTCTTGGAAATCGAGCGAATAAGGAGTCACTTTTGTAGATATAAGTTTCTAATATTAGAGACAATTCACTACATGAACATCACCATTCCAAATAATTTCACGACTCTCGACCCGGAAATTTCTTTCTAATTGTGCGGGAAAGACCATAACTAACATCGAGATCTTTCAGCCCGGAAGTTGTGTTTCTCGAAAAGCTGGATTCTGGCCGAACACTGAAACAACGTCAGAAATTTCAATGTATTTGCATTGTGAAGAAATGAATTCCAGCTTTTATCTAGATTTCATTAGATTCAAACAGCAATCGGAATTGATCTTCAACAAATTAATTCAACTTCTAAACTTCTGAAGAATTCACTATTTCAAGTCGAATAAACAAATTTAAACTCTACGTTAACTCTAATCTACGAAGAAAAGAAAAAAAAGAAAAAAAAGAAAAATATAATACAAAAGAGTCCTCAGCTCCCCAGATGCTCTGGTTTTTTTCCCAACCGACTACCTCACTTTCCTTGTTTCTATTTATAGAGCCCTAGAAGTTTGGACCCTAAATTCGAGGCTACATTGCAAATCCCTAAAATTATGGCCCAAATTGCATTCTCTATTGCGACCTGAAAGTTTTGTTGCGACAGAGTTTTCATTCTTTATTGCAGGTCTCTGTTGCAGCATGTAGTCATTTGTCGCGTCCTGTTCCCTGTGCTCCTTCTTGGATTCAATCGCGACAAAGTTTCTTTAGTCGTAACAGTATTCTTTTCTTTCGCGCCTCGTGCATGCGATAGAGTTTCCTCTATCATAACATATCTCCTTTGGCTCTTTAACAATTTGTCTTACTTGAAGTGCATCGTTCTCCGGTTATATGTCGCGACAATCTTTTGTGGTTCCTAGAACAGTTATGTTGCGACATCGACAATTGTGTCGCTTGATGTTGTTTAGTTCTTGTTGGAACAAAGTTTCTTGTATTGTCAGCATTTCTCTCGTGACTAGGAAAGTCTGCCGCGACAACAGTTTTGCTCTTTGTCTGTTTCATTTGTCGCGACAGGAGCTTCTTTGTCGTGACAAATTCTTCTTGGTGTTGACATCTGGCAGTGAAAAACCTTTAGCCATTAACAAAAGCTTTCTTTGTCTCATTACAGATTGTTAGATTCTTCCCATTTACATCAAACCTGTGTCTTTTTCGCTCTGAGCTCCTTTGCTAATGGCTTTATTATTTGTCCACGACACCTGGCTTTTAAAGCTCATATTTCTTTGCTATTGCTCTTTTTCTCTTCTTTCTTGCTATAATTTTTCTCCTTTTTGAATTAAAACCTGCTAAACACAAAGTTGGTGAATATTCCATAATTTGGCATTAAAACATATCTAAATATACTAAAAATAAGCCAGAAAAATGGATTAAAAATAGATGAGTTTAAGACTCATCAACTCCCCTAGGGTTTTGCTGAGTTTATGAGGGGAATTTCCCTTTTTCTTGCATTTGATGTTGATTGGTGAGCCTAGAGATGGAATACTGCAGGTTGTCAATTTTATGGGCAATTTCATTCTGGAACCCATCCATCCTCTTGTTCATAGTGCTTTCCACGGTGTCGACTCTACGATTTAGCTTTGCAAATTCAACATCTTCTACTCTCCCACAAAATCACCTACCACTTTTCTTAGGTTTAGAATGACTTACTCAATTGGAGAAGTTGACTGTGGTTGTGATGGTTGAGAATTTGAAGCATACTGTGGTGGAGTAGGGGGTGCATATTGTGGAGGTTTTCATTGAGTGATTTCTCCAACTAGGGTTGTAAGTGTTGCTATATGTTGCACTAGTTGATGGTTTGAATTGACCAACAACATTTGGTTGCTCCACAAACATCTCCCTCATTCTTTGGAATAATTTGGACATTACTCTCCATATGCTCGGTGGGTGACAAATAACACATGGCTTGTTGGCATGGAATCTTCTAGTCCTTGGTTGCACCTTATGCAATTTTCTCATTTCTAGTTCTTCCAACCTTCTAGCTAAGGTTGAAACTTTGGCTTTAATGTCCATGTCCTCCAGAAGAAAATACATGCCACCCTTTGTACTGGATTGAGGTCTCATTCTCTTCATCTCCCTTGGGCTAGGCTCATCCCAACCTTTTGATGCTTCAGGAAATCCAAAGCTTGCTCTAGATTTTTGCTCATGAAGTCTCCTCCACACATAGTCTCGAGCAATTGCTTCATGGCAAGAGAAATTCCATCATTAAAATAGCTGACCAACAACCATGTGTCAAACCCATGGTGAGAATAAGCATTGAGTGCTTCCATATATCTCTCCCAGCATACACATTGGTTAAGAAGTTGGAAATCTGCCTCTTCAAGCTATTTGTTTTGTGAGTAGTGGGGAAGAATTTCTTCAAAAATTCAGCCTGCATCTTAGTCCAGTTTCGAATGCTCCTTGGCCTAAGGGAGTTGATCCAAATTTTTGCTTTATCTTTCAATGTGAAAGGAAAAAGCTTAAGCCTCATTAAATCAAGTGCTTGATCTCCTCCTTGAAAGTGTTGAGACCTTTTCAAACTCCCTTTATGTGAATAAGGGTTCTTACTCCGTGCCATGAAAAGTGGGTAGGAGTAGCACAATGTGAACTAATGACCATCACCTTCAAGTTGGAGGCACTACTTGGAGGGGTGCACTCATTCGAGGAGGTGGCTATGGTCCTCGTGGATTTATAAGCATTAGAGTTTCTCACATGCCCCCTCTTTGACTCTTGTTCTTGAGTGGGGGGTTCCATTGGGCTTAAATT